>PVKE010000639.1:0-49387 GCA_004027555.1 Craseonycteris thonglongyai | reverse complement strand
CTTCCTCCTCCCTCCTCCCCAGCCCCTGCCCCGCCTCCCTCCTCCCCAGCCCCTGCCTCCCTCCTCCCTCCTCCCTCCTCCCCTGCTCCTCCACCCTCTCGCAGCCCCCACGCGGTTGCTATGGTGGTGTCCGCTGCTGCTGGCCGCCCTGTGGGAGCTGCCCTGGGGGCCAGGACAGAGCCATGACTGCCCACGGCTCTCGCGCCTCCTGGGGCCGGGAACAAAGCAGGCCCTCCCTCATCTGCGGAGGGCGCTGTGAGCCCTCCAGGCGCCCACCCCAGACCACCTGGAACTACATACCCCCAACCTCTGTGGACCCCACCCCTGGGGTCGGGGTGACAGCTGCTCAGTATTGCGCTACCTTCCCAGCCCCCCAAGATCACCCCACTTCTCCCCATTGCCAGCCCAGCCCGGAGGTGTCGCTGGGGCCAGGGGTTGGCCAGATGGCCCCATTTAACAGGCGGGCCCCCTTTTGTTGCAGGCAGGAGTAACCTCTGGGCCCATTTACATAGGAAAATAGGGTTGGTGCCCCGATTCAGTGCGTGCCCGACAGCTGGTGGCTCTGTCCCCGTGTCAGGACCCCACAGCGTGATGCTTAGAGGGGCTTTCTCTGTGCAGACGTGTGAGTGTGAATAGCAATCGATCGGGGACCAGTCGCTATTAGGTCCGGCTGGGAGACACTGTGTGTTCAGAGGTGACATTATAATACCAGCCTGGTCACAGCCCGAGGTCATCACATGGAAGACTTCTGATGTCCTCTTACAGAACTCGCAGCGTATCGTTTATCCAGACATCCTTTGGACCTGAGGAGGATTCTGAAATCTTGACGGGTTTACACTTTGGTCTTGCGGTCTGCTTGTAAAATTGGCAAGGCCAGACATAAACAAAGGAAGAGCATTTCTAGGGCTTGAAAGAGATGATTGCTGAAAGGATGGATCTAGTTCATGCTATTAAACTACTCTAACCCAGCGGTTTAAGTGGGGGCCAGAGCGAGTAGCAGGCTGAAAAGCTGCTGTGAGTTTGGAACCGGTAGCTTCACCATGTGTTCCTAAAGGACAGTACGTTAGCACCGGGACGAACTTCTTCCGTTCTTTCACCAGTAAGGCATTTGGGTCTCAAAGATGTTAAGGGATTTCTGCCAGATCATACAATTTGATCTGCAATTTGATTGCTGTTGTTCGAGTCCATAAAAGATGAAGGAACGGGAAGAATTATGGCGCTAGATTGAGGAGCCCTTGAACATACCCTACCAGGAAGGTCTCACCAATCCACTGAAGCCACCAACAGGTATCTCCCTAGATGACAGGGACCGAGAGGAGTTTTTTTTTCCCCCTCGGCCTTTGGTACATTCATTAACTTTAGCTGTACCGGAGCCATTTCTAGCCACTGGCATCTTCCAGAAGCCTGCACCGGACGTGATGACTTTGTTTCCACCACAGCAATGGTTTTGTGACAAGATGAAAAAAGTACCGGGTCAGGATGTGCACCAGATGGGAAATCAAAGCTGGGCTGGACCCCTCTGGTCTCGGTTTTCTCAGGTTGGAGGACACATGACTATACTGGAACCTGCATTCACTTTCCCAGAAGGTAGGGTGGCTAATCAGGAAAGGCTTTGATCTCCACAGCCCCAGCTCACCTGCCCAGCTATTGAGAAGAATCCTTCACATGCGGTCTCTACGCCAGAGAGAGCGCAGGTTAGGAGGCGGGTGGTCTAATTCATGACGTACTAAATCGGTCATCTCAGAACTTGAGGTAGAGAGGTCCAGTAGGAGGTTGATATGTGAGTTTGGATTTAAAAAAAAAATGGGTGAGAGAAGGTGAGAGAAAGAGAGAGAGAAGGGGGAGGGCCCAGAGCCATCTCCATACTTGTACATCATTCGTTGTGACATAGTTTCCACACAGGTGAATGTGGGGACGCATGGGGCAGAAATGGGACCAGGGTCCTCCTGCATGGGAGGCGAGAGCCTTCATTGCCATCTTGGTTGTTACCAGCTGCGTCACAGTTCAGCACGTGGGTTTGCACGGGCCGGGGCCAGGATTCGATCCCCGGACCTCGCAGTTGCAAGGCAAGCGCTCATGCTGCTGAGCCATCCAGGCCTCCTGGGTTTGGATTCTTGACGGGGGAGAGTCTCAGCTTGAGAGTGACAGCAGCAGTGTGAGTGAGGTTGCCCAGAGACGGTGTAGCTTCCGGGGACAAGGGACACAGACGACTGAGACCCCTTTGCAGAGCATGTTGGAAGAATTCTATAGGCTCAGCCCTCTGTCCTTGAACCCCCTGTGAGCCTGTGATGAAATAGGAAGGAGGTGCCTCTGGCACAGATGTTAGCAAAGCCCTAGCAGTCCCAGGGTGGCACTGTGCTCCAAACAGGAGTGACCACCAAATGGTCCCCCGGATTGGAACTAGGGGTCATTTCCGCTCTGCTTCTCCTGCCATGTCGCGTTAGCAAGTCTTTTCTGCCTCCCGTTTGCTTGGGCCCGCGGACCTGGGATGAGAATGCCAGATCCGTGGTCACGGGGTTGGGTCATGCACGCAAGAACCGCTCAATACTTGGGAAGAGATCATGAATACTGTGTCGTCTATGTAAAATCACTATATACAAGGAAATGGTTTGAGCTTGCCTCCACCTCACACACACAGACGCGGCCTTATTTCCCTTCATGCGCTTATTGTGACGCCTCTGTAGCTCTGGTATGGGTTAGCTGTTGAGGTGTGACACGCAGCCCACAACCCAATGCCAAAACAAGTTCTTTGTTATTATAGCTTGTACGTGTGGGGGTCGGAGAGAGGTCAGGTGACTTCGGTTGGGCACAGGCGGTGGCATCCCCCGGGCTTCTAGGGCTGTGTTTTGGGCTGAGTTTGAGGAAGCTTAGCTGGGCAGCTTGGCTCCAGGCCGCTTATTCTTCTGGGACCAGCGGCCTCGCTTGGGGGTCCCATTCTCTGATCACGGCAACAGCAGAAGAGCGACACGGCTGTTGGGATCATGAAGTCCTCTGGAGGTCTGTGCTTCCGTGATCGGCACCTGGCAGACACTGCTACTCTTCCCTCATTCTATTGGCCGAGTGGTCCCACGGCTCAGCTCAAAGTCAAGAAGAAGGCGTGAAGCCCCGCTCACCGCGAATAAACCACGACAAAGGGGCTGGCGAGAGGGAGAGGGAAGAATTGAGGCCATGAACGCACTCAAACACAGCACCTGTCAACACGCGACATGCATTTTACTGCTTCGGAAGTTTGTTTCTCTTCCTGGTAGGATGTCAGCTTCGTCGCTCTGCTGCCCTATGCTCCACAGGCAGGCAATGGTACATTATCAGTATTCAATAAACATTGGACGAGTCAACTAGGGAGGTCGTATTCATTATTTTGGTAAATGTTTAGATCCCGAAAGTCCCTGAGCCAGAATGTAATTTTGTTAGTTTACCTTCAACTTCGAATTTAAAGACCGTTCACATTTGCTGACCGTAGAAATGGCTGGCTGTTTCGAAATAACCTTCTTTCTTAAGTTTTTAAAACACTGCTAGATTTCAAAATAGTTTCACATTCCCCTAGAACATAGAAACAGCTACTGTATAAAAGTAAGAGAAAATGAAGCAGTGGGGGAGAGGGGTTTTATATATCTTTGGGCAGAGAATATCTTGCTGCTTCTTATAAGGCAATAACACAAATAGAAAACTCGAAGTTCCAGAATTGGAACCTGGAGAATTCTCAAGAGCTTGGGATTTAAACTGTTCCAAGAGCTGTGAGAGGCAGGGTCACACCAACCCAAATGACTGCTCCTGGGCTTTGGGGTCCACGGACATTCAGTCGTTTCTCTTTCCCCTGCATCCCACTTAATCCAGGAAACACAGGGCAATGACATTCTATGGAGGCCACGTTTTAAAGAGGCATTCCTGCTCAATATGTATTGCTTACTCCTTTGAAATTTGAATTTGCGCTGCTGGGTTTTGACGGTGATGGATGATGAGGTAAGAAATCAAGTAGGCACTGATCTGAGGTCCAGAAAGGGGAGCTTTGTGTTTGTCCGTCCTGAGCAGCTGGCTGAATGGAGACTCCTGTGAAAAAGCCAGGCCTGAAGACTCATCACGCCAACCGACTAAGACGGGCCGTGTTTAGACCTGAACGCTTGGTTCCAGTTGGGTAGTTGGATATATTATTTTGGATATGAGGGGAATGTGGAAAGTTAGGGGTCTAGAGACATTCTGAATTGTAGTCCTATCTCTCTTTCTCTCTCTTTTCTGCACGACCCTCCGTAGGGTTCCCACACAAAGACGCAAGTGATACACGTACACTGTTGCCAAGATGTCTCAGAAAAACTTCACTTGCACATGTCTAAGAACGCGTTTGCATGACTGTTGTGAGACCCTACAGGCGTTCAGTTCATTTAGTGTCACTTCAGTCATTTGCGCAGAGGAGGGGAGCCCAGGGACAGCAGAGGAGGCAGGCAGCTTGCAGCGGTAACCGCGTGCGTTCTGGTTTGCAGAGCCCCTTTGGCGTATCTTGTCTCCTCTCTCCTGGCAGTTTCCCTGACTGCAGGCTCATGCAGGGAGCAGATGGCTGAGCTGCACAACCGCAAGGTCAAGCTCACTTTGTAAGGGGTGGCACCTGCTTCCCACCTGGGTCTCCCTTGCAGGGCTGTTGGCTCCCTGCTCTGGTCACTGCTCCCCTCTCAGCCAGGCTGCGGTGATTCCCAGGCCTCCCAGCCCTCAGGAGTAAAACGAGGACATTGTCCAGGGTGATTTCTAAGATTCTCTGCCTCTAACGGCTTCTAATTCTTGTAGCCGGTCGGAGGAAGCGTGCGGTGGAAGCAGTGACTGGTTTTCATTCAGGTTCTGCAGAACCTCTTGGAGCAGGCTGCTCCGTATTGTTGAAAGATGAAGATGTTGAGGAACTGGGATCTCACCACTTCTCTGTGGTCTCCCAGTGTCCCGGCAGGGGAGGCACTCAGGCTTCTGCCTCCCAGATTTCCAGTCTCTCACTCCCCTGCGCGTGATGGCTTTCCATTGGATCCTGTAGGTATCTGCGTTGGCCCCTGCTCACCTGAAGTGTTTGCACACCAGCTGCCCCCTTGACACAGAAGGGAACCTGGTGGATCCCGGGTAGAGCAGCACCTAGGAAGCTGGGGTCAGGAAGGCCAGTTCTGGGGAAACCAGGACAGCTCAGCAGTTGAGCGCTTGCCTTGCAATTGTGAGGTCCAGGGATCGAATCCCGGCTGGGGACCGTGCAAACTCATATGCTGAACTGTGGTGCAACTGGTAGACACTGGGATGGATCAGTGATAAAGGTTCTCACCTCCCATGTGGGAGGCCCCCAGTTTGATTCCTGCCCCCTGAAGCCCCACATTCACCTGTGTGGAATGAAACCACGTCACAGCGAATGATGTACAACTATGGAGACTGCTCTGGTCCCTCTCTCCGTCTCTCTCATCTTCTCTCAAAAGAATAAGTAAAAAACAATTTTAAAAAATGGAAGGCCAATTTCACCTGCAGTATTAGGATGAAGGTGGGTGGAGTCAAACAGGAGATGCTTGAGGCCTGAGAAGAGAACGCCAATCAGAAGAGAGGCTAGGGATTGGCTGGGGTATTTGTCCTCTGGACAATAGACAAAAACAAACAAACAAACAACAACTAAAAAAAGGGAGACCAAAGGAGAAAGACAAGAAAAACAGTAGGACCCGTTGAAGGACACATGCACAGTAAGGTCAACGTGAAGACATGCATGAAATGGAGAAGAACAAATCATTCATCTCCCCGGTCTTCATCTGCCAGGTGGGGATTTCTTCCTAGAGAGCAGCTGTGAGAAGAGGCGACATCATCGCAGGCCGCACTGCCCACCTTTGGCAGGTGACTGAAAACGGTGGGATCCCTCCTACATGCAGGGGTCGCGGCTTCGTGCCACGCTCTAGGTAGTGAAAAGCATGTCGCTGTTTTTCTGGACATAATTCTGTGTTTTAAAAATAAACCATGTACTCTCTGGGTATGGCAAATGGGCCTTTGAATAGGGCAGCGTTTCTCCAGCTCCATGGCGACCGCCTGTTCCCACGGCAGTTACGTACAGACCACAGAAAGGGCACCCACGTCATCAGGGTAATAGTGCAAGTCTACCAAGTCAATGTTCAAAGTACCCTGCTGGGCTCAGGTGGGTTCCGAGTTCGGCTGTGTGTGCACCTGGCTGCGGGTGAACGTCAGGGTGAGTGGGTTTATTTGGTGTGACCAGGCTGTTGACAACCCTTCCTGGTCCCTTCTTTCCAAGCATGTGGTCATGTTGTACTTCCCAGGTGCCTTGAGTTCCCACACACCCATGGGATGTTCTTCGGCTGAGGACATGCGTTCAGAGGTGACTTGAGTCACATCACATAGCAGCCCAGCCACAAAAGCCACGGGCGTCTGTCAGGTTGATGTGACATGTCAAGTTCATGATCTTTGCTGGCTCGGATGAGCAGAGACCCCGGACATTGGCCCTGAACACACGGGGGGCACAAGACCAACCTTTGCCGGTTTTGTTGTTACTGCTGCGTACCTTGGCCTAGCCTGACCGATAGAGTCAATATTCTAGAGCTGGTTTCTTTTCTTTTAAATGAAAGGAGGAAAGAGTTTCTGTTTATTTCTCTTCCTTCTTCTGTGGAGGGGAGTGGAGGGGAAGGAAGGGACAGGGACCGTGGTGGGCGTAGATCTCTCCTCTCTCTAGGCCGTAGGTCCAGCTGCGAGGCCCAGGGGAGAAAGCCGTTGAGCTGGAAGCTGAAGACACTCTGTTCATGGGGGATTTCCAGAGACTCCCCTTAAGTTTTTAGGCCCAGGTGACTAAGAGGTTTTTGTCATCCTGATCTCCCTCGCTTGTCTCAAGGAATACAGGCAGCCTGGCATTTCACTGTGGAGGGACTGAGGCTTGCAAAGCTCATGAAACTGGCCCAGGTTTCTTCTGTCAGCAAGCAAGCAGCTGAGCACGATTCACAATCACACCACTGAGGTTACTCTTAAACCTGAGGAAAGCTCACTTCCACACACACACACACACACACACACACACACACACACACACATCCAACCAGCCCAGAAGTGAGCTGAAGAACACAAGAGACCCATGGAACAGTTTGAATCTTTGCATGTTGGAACCCGGCTTCAGTGGTTAATTGGCTTGTTAATGTTGTCTGTTTTCCTGGAAAATTAATTTGCTTTGCAGCAAAGAAAGCCTCAAGACGGTTGTGTATTAAATATTCAACTAAGCTGGCCCCGGTCTACCTTTAGCCAGGCAGAAATTGCACAAGTTACAGGGAACAAACAATAAATTAAGCTGAAGCCTCGTGAAACAGTTTTCATTTAAAGAAAAGCCAGCGGCTCAATATATTATTTTTCTAGCCACAGGGTCTTGACCCTTTGAGGATGTTGAAAGTAAATAACAGGATTGATGGAGGGAAGGGGAAAGCAGCCTCTCTAAAAAGGTTGTGGCCGATTAGATGGCGTTTCAGGACCTCCTCCTGCCAAAATGAGATTCATTAAAGAAAACTCTTAACGAAATAACACTCTCCTGGCCGACATCCTACCCCCCAGAGGTTAACGACCGACCGTGCCGTTTGACAACCTGGCTGTGGGCGATCAGCGTGGGCGATCAGCGTGGGCGTCTCTCACAGGACGGATGGTGGGAAGCACTGGGAAACGTGTCATTTGCTTTTGACCCCAAACAATAAAAACAGCTGGCCGGTCAGTGCCGTCTCGGATCGGGAGCCCACGAGGACACAGTGGGCTGCTCTCGGGACCAGGAGCGGATGCTCACCTGTGCAGATGCGGTTGTCCCCACTCCCAGGTGGTGCTGCCATCGATTCCTGACACAAGTGCAGGTGGGTCAATGGCTTAGAGTCGCAGCAAGGAGGAGCCTTCACTCAGGGGACGCCAGGCCCCTGGGTGAGCGGCTTTTTCTAGACGGATCCCTGGAGTAGCCACGGCTCCACTGGTGGGCACTTCAGTTTATGTAAAATTGGCAGAAAACAGGAACATCCGTGTCAAACAAACATCAGCTTCCTGTTCTTCATTTTCTTTTTGTTTTATTTTGTTTTTTGACAGAGAGAGAGAGAGAGAGAGAGAGACAGAGACCAGGAGAGAGAGAGAAGGGGGAGGGCCCAGAGCAGTCTCCATAGTTGCACATCATCAGTTTTTGACATAGTTTCATTCCACAGGTGGTCGCGGGACAACACCGGGTGGGAACTGGGCCAGGGGGTGGGGGGGGGTTCCCTTATGTCAGGCACACCCCAGTGAGTCCGGGGCCTCCTACATTGGAAGCTCACCTCCGTGAGAACCGAACTGGGGGCACCCAGTGCAGCAGATGGGTCTGCACTGGCTGGGACCAGGATTCGCTCCCCGGTCCCCGGGGCTGCAGGACCAGCGCTCAACCCGCGGAGCCCTCCCGGCTTCCCCAGCTTCCTGTGCGGTTGCTGGGCTCAGGAAGACGGCGCAGGGCTCACACCCGGTGTTTGCTCTCGAATCCTGAGGGGCGGTTTGGCCTGCCCCCTCCATCACCTAAGTCCCAGGGTCCAGGCATGCAGATGGGAGCGAAAGCAGCATCGCGGTGCTTGACTCTGACAGGATCAGAAGCTCCTTAAAGGCGGTGTGACTGTTCAGTCCTATCCCTAACGTTGAGCGTAGCGTGCGTCTCACAGCGAGAACATAAGTCGTTCGAATGATGGACACGTGAACGGGAGTAGGTCTGATGTCAGCATCGGGGAGGCTCCACGTTCGGCCTTCTCCGAGCATGTTGGGGTCAGACTATCTTCCTCTCGGGCTTCTCCAGGAGCTGGGCCCCAACTGCTGACGGAGCTGAGGCTACGGGAGTATAGTTCAAGGTCAAAGAGGGGACAGGCTTTCCTATGAGCCTCAGGAAAAACATGAAAACTCAGCAGGGTTGTCAGTGGGACCCAAGTGAAGCCCCCAAGGGAGTCCCCGGGCAGTCCCCAGAGCAATCCCTGTAGCAGGAAGAGGCTCCATGAGCACTCCCCAAGGGGCACATGGACATTCGCACGGAAGAGGGCCAGGGCTTGTTTCTAGACAGGTGGAGAGGACGTGGGCTGGGCAGATAAACCAGAAGCTACTAGGGTCCAAACAGGAGTTCCTTTGCTTGTGCATGGATTTCAATCGCTCTATTGGCAAACCCCGTCGTCTACAGGAAGTCTCTTGCCCTCCTGTAAAAAGCTAGCTATACATCTATCTATCTATCTATCTATCATCCATCTATCTATCTATCATCCATCTATCTGTCACCTATCTATCTATCTATCTATCTATCACCTATCTATCTAATCATCTATAACTATTATCTTTCTCTCCGTCTACCTACCTACCTACCTATCCTCTATTTATCTATCTTTCTGACCCTCTATTTATCATCTAATCTATTTATTGTGTATCTCTATCATCTCTATCAATCTATCTGCCACTCATCTATCATCTATTTACCTATTTATCATCTATTATCTATCTATCATCTATTTATTATCTATCTATATCTATCTACCTATCATTATTTATCATCTACTTATTTATCTCTCTCTCTCTCTCTCTCTATATATATATGTATCACACTTTATCCATCAAAACCTATGAAGTCACACTGATTTACACACCAGCATGGGGTCAAGCTGGCTGTCGTCATCATTAATACAGCTACTGCTTTGATCAGTCTCCCTCTGGGTAACCAACCCCCCGTGACCTCTGCTCCGCTCGGGCACCTCCTCCCCCAGCCGGTCTCCTGCCCCTTCACGCTGCCTCCATCCCCTGCGGGGACCCCCTCCACATGGCTTGCCCTCCAAAGCCCCTCCGAGAACTGCCCCTCCCCCACAGTGACCTCTTCACCTTTCTCGGGCTCTGCCATCGCTTGCTGGGAAGTCCTTGTGCAGGGACAGAAGGTTTCTTTTAACAACAGAAGCGGCTTTAGAAAGAACTGCTTCCTTGGGCATGTTGTCTGAAGAAAAGTCACCATAAAGCATGGGCATAACACAGGGGTCCCTTGGAACTGTTAAGGGACACACTGGGTGACTCTGCAGCCACCAGGACCACAGGAGAGCGAGGCCCCTTCAGCTTCACAACCGTGTGCACATGCTGCTGGAGACCCTTCTGTCCTTGCGGGAACCATGCCTTTGATTTAGTCCATTAGGGCACTAACGTGTTCTGTCACTTCCGGCTCTGCCGATGTTTTACGCCTGGAATGGTGTCGGTGGGCAAGCTGAGCCTTTCTCGCCCTGGGACCCTAACAGAAAATTGCTGATGAGGTGCCCTCTGTCCGTGCCCACGTGTCGGGGAGACACATTCAGATTCATCAAATCTGCTGGAGGTCTGCACGGAACAAAAATGCCGGGGAAGGTTGAATTCTCTCTCTGCCTGGCCGGTTGGTCTTACACCATCAGCTTTCCTAGGTCTCTAGCTTGCAGATAAGAGATTGTGGGATTTCCCAGCCTCCTTAATCACATGAGCCAGCCCATATCTTATAATAAATCTTATAATAAATTTAAATGATCACACACACACACACACACACACGCTCTTTCTCTGGAAATTCCCAACTAATATACCAAGCATTGCGACTTCAGGGGCACTCCATGAAGGAGTTCTTACTGAATCTGAGAACCCACATGAAACGTAAAAGAGTAATTCAATCAAATATTTAGAGGCACAAATGTTATCAATGAGGCAAGAATGGGACAGAAACATTTCAAAGGTGTTCTTAGATTTAGATGATGAGGTATAAGAAATGCTGCGAGCCCACAGTGAGGCTCTTTTGTCCTAAGGAAGACTGATAATGTCATTAGCACAAAGACAAGTTCAGTGTCCTGAGAGAAAGCTCCTCTTTTGGAGATTATAAAGTTGTCAAAAACAAACAGACAAACAAAAATCCACAAACCATTGCCATGCAGAAACAATGAATAGGGTGTAACTGTCTGTGTGGATGTTAATAAAAGCAAGGACAGAGAATTAGGCAGACGGTGGGCCCTGACTAAGTTCTCTACACAATCCTAGAGTTTTCCTTGTTCTTTAGTTTTACAAAGTTTGTTTAAAAAATTATTAATATTTTTTACTGAAAAAGGGCCAAGTAAAAATGTTACTAACAGATGCCTATTACGATGACTTCATTGCGGTTAAACTCTGAAAATGAACGTTCTCAAAACCAAAGTTAAAAAAATTCTTGTAAAAAGTATTCTTAAAGAAGGAAATCCGAACGTGTGGGTGACACACATGGATCGTCGGGGACCGCAGAAGGGACATGCGAGACGAATAGTACGGCCAAGCAGGCCACATCCGACCAGCGCAGAATCAGAGACGTCCAGAGGCAGACGGGCACCGGTCAGCGTCCTCAGACAATCTGGCCGGAACTGGCGTGTGACTATTGTCATTGGTCCCATTTTGGGTGGTTATGTTTTCCTGCTGCAGCGATACTAGTGTTTGATTATGAGCAGCTGCTTCCAGATCCAGTCTATGGCTCATTTCTTAAGACACCGCCGTTCAAGGTATTTCTTAACACAGGCTCTTCCTGGTCCTCAGTTGTGACTTGAAGCAGAAACCTCTGTTATCTCAGAATTGTGCCCCGAGACAGGTTGGGAACGTCACGAGTGCTTCACGGAATGACAAAAGCGAGCCAGGACGCCTTACCCTGCTCCCGATCGTTCCCCACTTGCCTGCTGACGTGCTTCTATCTCATCAGTCTGCCTTTAGAGCCCAGTGGAAAACTCCCAAGTGAGAAGAAGAATGCCTTCCCATCCAGAGATTTTTCCCATCCAGAAATAGGAAATCTCTTTACACAGGGTCCTGCAGAGGTGACGCCCCCCTTTTTTAATGAGCTGGTGATCTATAGCAAATCTTTTATTACAAAGTCATAAACATGTAGTTGTTTGTTTATACGAGGCTACTTAGAAAAGGGCGTTACTCCTGCTGGACCCTGTATGAGTAACACAACGTCCGTGTGCTTGTCACTTGCAGCTCCCTGCCCGTCTTTCTAGGACCTGGGGTCCCTACTGGCCCGAAGCCTGGGGCGTCCTTCCCCACGAGTACTCAGGCACAGACTACGTAAAGATACTAAAATAATAGGATCTCGAACTCAAATGGGAGTGAATTTGGACACAATGTCACGAAGGAGATCTTGACAGAATGCCTGGAAGCACATTTCCTGGCGGTCTGTTAAGACTCCATAACCAGGCATCATGATGGTGATGACAGAGATGGTGGTGACTGCTCTAACCTGGAACCTCCAGGCAGCCTTACTAACGTCCCAGGGACATTTCCCTCACGACCCCGGGCTCAGTTGAGCTTTCTGATGCTTGTTGTTGGGGTCCAAGCCAGTGGGGCTCCCCCATTTCCTTGGCACCTCATGGAGTAGGCTGGTGTCTCGCTTGGCTGAGTCTGCCCTTGGATCGCAGACTCGTGGGGAGGGGAGGTGGCACACCGTGTCCCCGGGACGGACGTGCACACACACCTAGAGAGCCTCTCAGGTTTACCCACGAAGGAGCTCATATTCCCTCTTCACAGATCATAGTACTATTACCTCTTCCTCTGTCTCTTCCCAGAAAGCCCACCTTCCCCATCCCACATCTATCTATCTATCTATCTATCTATCTATCTATCTATCTATCTATCTATCTATCTATCTATCTATCTATCGATCTATCTATCATCTATCATCATCTATCTCTATCATCTATTATATCTATCCATCGATCTCTATCATTTATCAACCATCATCTATCTAATCTATCATCTATTCATCTGATCTATCTATCTATCTATCTATCTAATCTATCATCTATTCATTCATCTATCTATCTATCTATTGCATCTATCTATCTAATCATCTATCATCTGTCATCATCTATCTCTATCATCTATTATATCTATCCATCAATCTCTATCATTTATCAACCATCATCTATCTAATCTATCATCTATTCATCTGGTCTATCTATCTAATCTATCATCTATTCATTCATCTATCTATCTATCTATCTATCTATCTATCTAATCTATCATCTATTCATTCATCTATTCATTCATCTATTCATTTATCTATCTATCTATCTATCTATCTATCTATCTATCTATCTATCTATCTATCAATCATCTATCTCATCTATCTACCGATCCCAACTCTGAGAACACCCCCACATTCCAAATTTGGCTGCCTTCCTACTTCTCCCAAGAACAAATTCAAAAAAATCATACCTTTGTTCTCCCAGGAAAATGGATATTACCTAGGAATTCTTTAGCCTTTGAATCCATGTAGCATCTTTATACATTTTATTTTTCATTATTACATTAATATCAATATTTATTGCAGATGAATTTTTTTAATATATGAATTTCCATAAGTGAAAAAAAAGTAAGTAAAATCATATATGATTTCAACATCCAGAATTTGTTTTATTACTAATAGCATATTAATGTGTGGACTTCTGTATTTTCTCCTACAGTCCAGCTTTGGGGATGGGATATTGCATACATGCCATTTTTTAACCCAACTAAAGGTTTAATTTAGCATATTTTGAAAATGTTTGCATGTTTAGTGATAAAATCTGGTGAAATCCCAAAACTAAGGTCCACTCATGGAAGGGAGTGGAGACATGATTAATGGCAAGTATTCTTTCTTTCTCTTTGTTCGTTGGCATCCAAAAGGGACCCCAAAGTAGATCAGTCACTGTAGCACAGGGCTACCCCATCTTTTAGCCCCCTTGCCTTGTTTTTCTTTATAGCGCTGACCTCCACTTGACTATTTCTGTGTGTTTTTTGTGGGAGCAGAGGTTTTTGTTTTGTTTATTGTTATCTCCCTGGCCCTGGGACAGTATCCAATACAAAGCAAACACTCAGCCCACATTTATTGAATAAATTAATGGACCAGTCACGGCCTAATTCACCATTATCTCCTGTTCATTTATTTGCTATCTTGTTGATTATTTCTCATTTCCCATTAGGATAGGTTTGCTTGAGTCAATCATTTGCCTATTTCAGAGGTTCTCAAACTTTCTTGGTTTCTGGTCATTTGTATGGGGCCACACAGATATTGTCATACTTCCTTCAAAAATTAAAAACCTCCCTCAGGGCTCATTGATTCACTACGGTGCCCAGGGTACTTCAGCACACATCGTTTGAGGACGCTAGGTCTTGGATGTAATGTTTGGGAGGATTCGAGAAGTCTCATTTTTTTGAGAAGTTCATAGCCTTCTATGAGCCTCTGCCTTGTGGTAGATCTGAATTCCTACTGACAGCAACTTAAAAGGTAGTAATCGCATTTCATGTGAAATGTGGGGCATTGTAGCTATTGCTCTGTATATTTCACATTCCATTGAAAGAAGAAGTCACCAGTGTAAGTGACAGGAGGCAAAGTTCACCAGACGATGAGGAACTACCCACCCCGGGAACCTCCTACCTCTGTCCTCCCGGCTTCCAGGAATCCATGATCCGGTGGGTTGCCTGCGACCTCGGTGCCAAATCCTCCACAGCTCCTGTGACTCGCTCCGCCTTTCTCCGGAGCTTTTAATTGCTGGCCTCTTCAAGTGTTGGTCCTAGGTTTTAATTACAGTCTATGAACAGGTCGTTCCCCAAACCTTTAATTTTTTCTCTTCTTATTGATGTTTCCCTTTAAAAATTACCCCCAGTCCTTCAGCAAAATGAAGTCGACCCTGGCAATCAGATGTAGACACGTGGGGGAGAGGGAAAGGCAGGGTAGTCAAGGAGTCTTTTTTCCCTCAGGATCCGTGGAACAGCTGGGTCCTAGGAAGGGGACGTAGGTGTGGAAGACCAGCGTGACAGTGAGGGGGCCCACCCACAGTGCCACAGGACCTGGCAGAGGACACATGTCACCCCCACACAGCGTCTGGGGACATGACAAAGCATTGACTCACCCACAGTCTGTGGGATCGTGGCTCTTCACTCTGCGTGCTCAGGGGAACCAGCAGGGGAGACTCTTTGACATGCCGGACCCCACCCTGACCAGTGAAATCAGATTTAGGAAGAGAGGCCTGGGTGCGAGGACGGTAAAACCTCCCGAGGGGGTGAATACCGACGAGCAGCCGAGGCTGAGAACCACGGTGCATGGGGAAGCTGATCTGAGAAGCGCGTGGAGGTGAGGCTGGGAGAATGAACTCAGCGCACTCTGGTCTACCCGCAGGTTCAGGGACTAGGGGTCTGGTCTGCAGGCAGACGTCTTACCATGAAGCACCGAAATCCACTCAACGTGGAGGATGGACAGCAGAGCTGAGACGTGAAGACTCAGATCTTGATGAGCTCATCTGAGACATTCTGGAGCTAGCCTGTGTCCGGGAACTTCCATTTTAAATCCCGTACCTTCTCTTCTTACTGAAGCTGGCTTGGCTTAGGGTTTCGGCCTTTGTCAAGGGCCTGAGCAGAGCGTTATTTGCATGGCAATTGTAATACTTCCCACGTCCCTCTTCTCTGCCAACACCTTGGGTCGTCTATAAAGCGCCTTGTTTTTCGCTTTGATGATGGAGCCTACTCATTGTGTCCCAACATTTGTTCCATGTCATAGCATTCCCAGCCAAACTGCCTAGAGCAATTAAAGACCACAGTCAGGACCTCTCCCATTGCAGCTACGGCCATACAGTTGAAGTTTGGCCCATAGGACACAAGCGGAAGCATCATGTGGTAGCACCCAGAGTCCTTAGTGGACAGCAGAGGGACCCTCTCCTCCATCTGTCCGTGACTTCTGCCTCCTGAAACACAGGCGCCATCGTTCACTGACTCCGGCTTCCCACGCCCAGGGCTCATGTACATGAATGAGAAAGACATTTCTCCCTCATTAGGGCCAAGGCGATTCTGGGTGTTCTGTGACTCAGCAGAAGCCGATCCTGACTCACATGCCCTATTAGGATTCATCTGGATAGATTTGGACAATCGCTCTGTGTCTTTGCGTCCCGATGTCTTCATCGTGTACCGTCACTACCTGGTCCAGCTCGCATCTGTTACTGAGCATCAGTGTGCCATCCATGCCTCCGTCCTCGTCACTCATAGAAACAGGGTCAGGAGAGGGCCCCAGACGGCAGCCTCCTGCCCCCTCGTTAGGGCCCTGGCGGTCTGTCCCCTGGGCCTTGTACGTGGGCAGCATTGGTGCGCAGGGGGAGGCTGAGGAGCATCAGATGTAGATCAGTGGGTCGCACACTTCAGTGTGTATAGGAACCACCCGGAGGGCCGTTGCAATGCAAGCTGGGCCTCCTCCCCAGTGTCTGCGGTGAGGCCCAGGTATTCGTGCTTCTCACAAGTGCCGGGGGATAAGCACACTTACGGATGGTCCAAGGA
Organism: Craseonycteris thonglongyai; assembly: GCA_004027555.1. NCBI lineage: Eukaryota > Metazoa > Chordata > Mammalia > Chiroptera > Craseonycteridae > Craseonycteris > Craseonycteris thonglongyai. The sequence goes on along the minus strand of PVKE010000639.1, from coordinate 33,115 downwards.
CCCACTTTTAAGAACCATCACTCTAAGCCAGGGGTCCCCCACCTTTTGGGCCCCGGGGACCAGTTTCATGGGAGACAATTTTTCTGCGAACCTGGGGTTGGGGGCAGGGATGCACATGTACAGTCACAACAAGGTCTGTGCTCCTCTGAGAATCGAATGCTGCTGAGCTGACAGGAGGTGGAGCTCACATGACCACCCAGGTGTATTTCATGCTATTTTTAATGGATTAAAACAAAATTTGTTTCATGGGCAGACATGATAAAATATGTGATGTTCTTAAGAGACATAATATTTCCCATGTTGTTGGGGTATCCACACCTTAGGAGATAAGACTATAGGTGGACAACCACCAATCCTGAGATGCTCCTTTCTTTCTAACTTGGGGCGGTGGGACAGGAAGTCCCTATAGGTGTTGCCACAGGGGAGCAGGGTTCCGCTTACTTCTGACACACCCAGCAGCCAGAGTCCTCAGTGGCCTTCTCTCTGGGGACATGAACAATAGGATGATACACCTGGGGGCTTTGGAAATGGCTTCACATCCCGGCACCGAGCTAAGGGGCTGGCCTGCAATCACCGCTGGTTCCAAGAGGGAGAAATGAAGACCAGTAGAGAATCAGAGGACACCTCGGTCACTAGAATGGTCCACAGGGAAGAGGGTGGTTACAAATGTCCAAATTTGCCTGGTTAGCTGCCGAGGGTAAGTAACGCTCAATTTGGAGCGTGAGGCCAGGTGGCTGAGTGTGTGCAAGGCTGTAAAGGTGACCTCTGAGCTCAGTGGGGGTCTCACCCGGACCAGCGGCTGGGGGTGGGGATGGGAGGGGCGTTCGCCAGGAGCTGTTCTGTGCAGCAGGGTTCTGGGCTATAGAGCTTAGAAAGGCAGGTAGAGACGCGCCTGCTGTGAAGCACCACGGACTCCGAGATTCGGCATGTACTTCTCTCCCTGACTGCAGATGGGTGGACGTCAGAGCCGCGTGATGATGAATGAGGCGGAGACAGCAGCTGGAATCGGAGGCAGAGATTACGTCCCAGGCGCTCAAAGCCTGTGCCCTTGTTCTTGTCTTGATGCTCGTCCCCCATCCATCAAGTTGGTTGTGGGATTAAGAATCGTGCTGGGGGACGTCTGGGTGAAGCCGTTTGGATTTCTTAAAGGGGACAAAGTATACTGTAAATACAAAGTATGACCTGGCTGGAAAAGAATAATTTTTAAAGCTCAGGAAAATTGGTAGTGTGTGTGTGTGTGTGTGTGTCCCCCAAGTCCTGTTCAACCGAGTGATGAATGACTTCCAGGCGACCAGGCAGAAATGTCCATGAGGTCACCAATACGTGCAGAGCACAAACACCAAACCCAGGGGCCTGCTCGCCTACCCTTTCCTCGCTAACACGCCCTTACGTTGTTCAAGTTGCTCCTCTTTTAAGCTCTGCTTCTACAATAGCAGAGCTCAGAACAGGGCTGCTGACACACGCATTTTAAATGATGGTGCATATCTACACGGTTCTAGAAGTATCGTTCCTGAAGTCGTTGGTGAGTACGTTGAAACATTTTGTTGTGGGTATTTGTGAGGTCGACTCAGGCCTGCCTTGGACAAAAGAATGTGCTTCTGTGTTCAGACAAACATTTCCCAGCAAGGTAAATATTTAAACATGTTAAGGAAATGATGACAATGTCAGCATTCTATGAAAGACAGGTAACTGGCATTATTGTCCGATGGCGAAGCGTTCATTCCGAGATCTATTTTTAGCAGAAGGATTTACTGAGCCGTCCACAAGAGGGCAGCATGTGACAAGAGTTGGATAGACATCTACAGGACCCGGGTAATTCATGGATGTCCCAGAAGGAAGTTTGCCTCATTCACATCGATAATAGTCGGAAGTCCATCAGCAGAATGGAAGGGGACGCTCCACGTTTTGTTCCTACAGGGGGTGTATAGTTCCTAAAGCAGCAAGCACATCCTAAGTTGGAAAGGACATGTTTTCTAGTTTTCAAGGTGACAAAAGCAATCAAAGGAACGACAAACAACAGAGGCAACACTTTGCAAGCACCGGCTTGACCCCGGTGGCTTGCTAAAAAGGGGCTTGGTTGTTTCCACTCCGTCTCAGTACACTGTTTGCTCTTCCTGGGAAACCATCCACATTTGGCTGCATTCCACATGCTCAGAAAAGTGCGTCTGGGCCAACTGTAGTTTCGCCGGAGGCGTTGGAACCACAGCACGAGGGGAGGTGGCAGGCGGGTGTCCAGGGGCCAGAAACATCACAGCCACACCCGCGGGGGGCAGTGCTGGGAGGTGGCACACAGGCCTGCCGCCTAGGCATGAGGTCAACAAACACTGGTTCCTTTTTTTACTTGCTGTGGTTATTTCCTGACGTGTGGTGTCACTTAACTTTTGTCGGTGGTATTTCCAATTAAAAATAAAAATGAAAGAAACATGCATGTGGTAAACAGGATAAGAGGATGGATGCATGGGTAAAAATCTCTTTCTGACCCCACCTTCCAGCCTCACTCTCCAGAGGAAACCATCAGGGGTGATTTTTCTCCCCCTATCACTCAGAAAATTTTCATGCAGAAATACCCATAGGCCTGCAGAGGGATATGTATCTACCATCCAAAGAGGAGCGTACGAGGCAGGTGCTCATCGGTGTCTTGCTTTGCTGTTGTTGCATTTGACTGGAACGTCACAAAGCTCCCGGAGAAGTGGGACGAGGAGGAAGAATTTTAATCGCATCAAGGACCTTGTTTCATTCATTTTCCGAAAAACAAGAGCTGGAAAGACGGCGCTGGGTCACCTCGCCCCGTCCTTCTGTGAGCCGCTAACACTCGAACGTGCCTGCAAACGCTTGGCGTTATTTTGGTCTGTAGGTCGTCCCAGCTCCTTTCACTTGTTATTCAACTCTGGGCTGTGCCTTTGACTTGGCAGGTGTTCATACCCTCATCATTATGTCCGGATGCTGCTCCATGGTGACAGGGCATGAAGGGACCTGCCAATGACATTCTTATGACTCTAGTGACAGGATGACAGCGTGGATGTCACTTGTGTTCATCAAAACGGGGAACACAAGGCCTCCGGGGGGGGAGAGAGGGGAGGATGAGGTGGGTCTCATACGTACTGAGTTTAGGGTGCATCAGCGACCTCTCCTCGGTGATTTCCGATATGATTTTGGGAGCTCCGAGGGGTCGGGAATGGGGATGTGTGACTGCAATGTTAACAAAGCCTCTTCTCCTTTATGAAAGAAGTGACCTTGGGCTCACGGTGAGCTCTGCTTGCCTGGAAGGCTGACGAGTGAAGGCTAGTGCGTTACCAGGCAACGAAGCTCACGGTGAAGACTGACCGCTGACGGTGGGCTGCGGGGGACTGGGGAGGACCGTGAATGAGTATAAGGCGCAGCCTTGGGTTTCCTGAGAAGGGTGGCATCCCTGGGTAGTCCCCTCCCGGGACAATGTGAGGCTGTGGGACAGTAGAAATGGTTCTGGATGTACGGGGCCAGGGAGACTTGTGCAGCCACCTACCTGTGTGTCCTCAGGATGTCACCTCTGACGTGTGACTTGAACCCTTAACACAGCCCCCGGTCAGCTGGGGTGAGGGTCTCCCCGCCGGGCTCCCGGAAGTCCCCCTAGCTGAGCCTCAGATGGCAAAAAGCAGCCACCCAGGAAGCCAATGTGACAGACAGAAAACCACATTTCTTCTCCAGCTTTGTGGGATTGGTTTTTTTCCTCCACCAGTGAGCCAGGAACGTACGTCTCGCACAGTCAGGGCTGGTCATGTGGCAGAGGTTCGGTCGATAATTGTCGCATCGTGGTGTTAATAAATATTTATTGATCGCCTTCCATGGTTCAAGTACTGTTAGGTCCCAGAGCACAAATAGTTGTCAGTACATCCCTCCCTGCAAGGACTTCATATTCGACTGGACAGAAACTACTTGGGAGGAATGTTCTCACTAAGGGGAACTGTGAAGGAAAGGTGGCTGATGGTACTTCAGAGCAGCAAAGTGTGTCCTTGTTCTAATGCTTGTCTTCCAATTTACATTTACATTCTCAGACTTATCTCTCTTTCTAGCAACTAACCACAAGTCGTCGTCGTCATCATCATCATCATCATCATCATCATCATCATCATCACTTATTGAGACAAATTATTTGCCAGGAACTATGTGCTTTCTGTAGATGATCTAATTGAATCCTCATGACAGTCCTATAAGGTAATTAGTAAAACTATCCCCATTTTACAGAGGATGAAACTAAGTTGGTGAGACCAGGATTCAAAATCCCAAGTCTGACTCCAGAGCCCACCTTCTTCATAACCTGTGGTTTCACGACTTGCCGCCATCCTTCAGTGATATTTATTAACAGCCACAGACACCTGTTTCATATTACATGGCTGGGTGCTTTCCCGTGTATTCTAGGCACTGATAGAATGGGCCACAAAAAGGACAAAAGAGCATCTTGTATATTTCTAGAAGTAAATTAAAGTGTATTTTTCTTCAAATGTCTCATCTATGCAGTGGAGCTAGGACTGATGTAGTAAAAATATCTACTTCCCATGTACAAATGGGCTGAGAAATCACTTATGAGTCTGTGTAGGACTTCAAAGAAACAAAAACAAAATCCCTACATAATCTGATGTAAAAATGGGCAAAGGACCTGAATAAACATTTTCCCAAAGAAGACATACAGACAACAGGTACATGAAAAAAAATGTTCGACATCACGAATCATCAGGGAGATGCAAATCCAAACCACAGTGAGATAGCACCTCACGCCTGTCAGCCTGGCCTTCATCCAAAAGACAAGAGACAACAAGTGTGAGCGAGGACGTTGAGAAAAGAGAACCCTTGTGCGCTGGTGGTGGGATTGCGGATTGGTGCAGCTACGGTGGGAAACAGTGTGGAGGCTCCTCAAGAAATTAAAAGTTGAGCTACCTTATGGCCCAGCAATCCCACTTTTGAGTTTATATCCAAAGGCTAGAAAAGCAGTATCATGACCAGACACCTGCACCTTCATGTTCACATAGCACGATTCACAGTAGCCAAGACATGAAAACCACCTATACGTCTGCTGATGGATGGAATGGATGAAGGAGACGCGGTATGTGTGTGTGTGTGTGTATATATATATATATATATATATATATATATATATATATATATATATATATATATATATATATATATATATATATATATATATATATATATATATATATATATATATATATACACACACACACACACACACACACAGTGGAATATTATCCAGCCACAAGAAAAAGAAATTCGGCCTCCTGTAACCACATGGTGAACCGGGAAGGCATTATGCCAAGTGCAATGAGCCAGACGGAGAAAGACAAACACTGTATGATTTCACTTGTGTATGGAATGTAAAAAAAAAAAGGTGGGAGCAAACTCATAGAAATAAGAGGCAGAGAGTAGAATGGTGGTCACAAGGGGATGGGTTTGAGTTGTATTCATAGGGGCTGGACTCTAGAACAGTCCACACGTCTCTAAAAATAGCCTTGAACGGTTGACTCCGCGAAAGTGTTTCTTTGGTTGCAAACTCGTTTTACAACCGTAGGTAACACCTCAAACCCTCTAACTCCACTGCGCCTCTCTTGAGTGGAAGTTAGTTACCATTTGCTTAAATAAACATCCCTCCAATAGAAGCACATACACAAAAACGTTTATTAAGTGGAAGTCAGACCTCATGGTCATGGACCAGTTACAAGTGCATTGAAATTCATGAGCGTGGACCCCGTAGAAGTCAGAACGGTCTCACGGACAGTCCTGTGTTCCGGCCCGGCGTGCAGCCGTCCAGCCCACGTGGGAGCCATTACACGCGGTCGTTACAGGTCGACGAGATGTCACACTAGCCTGGGAACACCAGGTACATTGTCACAGCCAAGCGTCACAGAACACGAAAGTCCAAAGACCAGAGGACGATTACTAACGTGATTCTCACTATAAACCTTTACTCCCATGTAAGTGCTTTCATAGGACCAGGGTAGCAAATCCTGCACTCTGGGGACATTGCCACCTCTGCATTTTACTCAGAAATGAGCTACGGGAACTGCACACACTCAGGGGTCCCCGGGTGACCACGGCAGGTAGCTGCCAGCCGTACCCTTGGGCAAGCGCAGCGTACCTGAACGGCTGTGAACGTTTGATGCCAATCTCCCCTCTGAATTTTTCCTTCTATTTCAATTAGCACCAGTTTATTTTAAAGATTTTTTCCTGGTGTTACATGTGTAGGAAACATTTAATTTCTGTTAAACCAGCACACAGAGTCCCAAACAATGGAAAGCAAAAGAAACATCCAAAAAGTTGTTTTTAGAGAACAGCATTTAGAAAAACAACATCATTTAAACATTCGACAAATCTATGTACAAAGTGCCAACAGCTGGCGAGGAGCGTGGCTGGGGAACAGTCACTGAAAGGTTCATGAACCTGAACTTCCACAAGCTGTACTTAGAGGCGGCTAGGTATGCAGAAATGTGGTATCCGAACAGCTGAATTTGGCTAAAACTCATATAAAAAAGCACATGTCCCCACCCCAGCCTGGATAACTTCTAAATAGGTAGCAAACACATCCACTTTAAACAAGAGTACCAGGTTTAGAAGTGAGTTCCCCCCTTATTTTACATACTCACAGTTGAGACACTTCCTCATTGGACACAGAAGAGAACCAGAATGGTAGAGAAATGGTCTTTATTTCCACACGGTCAGATGAAGGAAGGACCCATCCCTGCCCCCCATACCGACGAATGTAGCCCAAACACTGATTCAGGAGCCGAGATAAATGATTAATGGACAAGGTTTTATGAAAATACAAAATCAACAAGAGGGCTGAAGAAATGTGTGCATATTCCGTAGGGACTTCCCCAGAATATAAGAAATCGTCTCCATGTAATTTTGAAAAAAAAAAAAGAAAGAAAGAGCAATGATTTGCTTTGCTAGACAATATTTTTACATCCGGCCCCTTGAGATAATATGACCCTAACCCTTTGTAAAGTTTTCCCGCCCTTGGGTTGAGAATTAAACACACCAGGCACTACCGATGCTGTCTTCACGCAATGCCAGCCTCGTGAACTCTGTGCGGTTCTGTTTGCTTGCTAATCCAGTGTTACGAGAACACATTTCTCGAAAGAACGGGGCATATCTTGTGACAACCAACACATTCCTTTTCTGCTTACGAGCTAGAATATGAACCGTTTCCCATTTAGTCACCTTGATGGCTGAGTTTCTTTAGAGCCTGAAGTTCCAATGTGCTGTCTTTGAAAAGACAGCCGGAAGTACGCATTCAAGTTTATTTGGAACAATTTGTGGTTGCGAAAAGAATTTACTTGGATTCCACACGAAATAAACGTTACTCTTTGAAAATGCATAGTTTGTAACTTTATACAATCATCCACTAATATTGACGACTCTCCTAAGCCGTACTTAACCTCCCAGGGGTGGTAAGATTGTATTTCAAAAGGTCTCTGAATACTGGGTGGCAGGGCCACAACTCTTGAATTAGTGTCGATGACAAGTTAACGCCTGTCGTTTTAACGCCCAGCGTTGCACAGGAAGAACCATGTGCTTTCTCTAACGTCTGTCTTTCTCTTATACCTGTTTTGGGGGCACTAAAAAGCAATGCTTTCTACTAACAACCTTCCCACGGACTACCCCATTTGACATGAGTTATAGTGTCACTTTAATATTTTAGATTTGGTGTAGAAAACAATTTGAAAGATGGCTTCACTTCTAAAAGACTTTTTTTTTTTTAAACCTTATCACACACTAAGGGCAGCAGAGGTGTTCTGATGCCTCTATTTCTCTCTCTGCTCAGCCCCCTCGTTCGAAGCTGACCCCTCGGCTGTGGGCTTTGGGGACAGTCACAAACCCTTTGGGACCTAGCGGTTTTTCTTATCCTGAGTTCTTCTACGTAGATTGTGATACACAAAACGCTTTGGGAGCTACACTAGGCTCTGGTTATCCCAGAGAGCACACGTGTAAGCGGCCAGCCACCGTCCATCCATTCACCATGAATACAAAAATAGGAACTTTAGGGTGTGTTGTAGGAAAATATCGATAAATGGCCTTTTTATTTTTTTACATATAGGATCCACATTCTTAGGTTATTTTACACTGAGGGCATGTTCAGGTACTGAAGTCATGGGACACGTATATTTGGGGGGTAGATATTGAGCACTTCCCTAAAAAAAACCAAAAACAAAAATCTAACTCCATTCTGAAGCTTCCCACCAGGGACCCTGGAGGCTCCCCACATAGCCGGGGACTTCGGAAGAAGCGGCTTTGCTGTCACTACGGAGCTGGGCCGAGTCACCGTCGTCGGTGTCCAACTCGCAGAGTCTAGAAAAGCGGGTTGAGAGAGCACAGCAAGGCTGTGCAATCTGCAAGCTGTGCTGCATTGTGTGGGGCAGGGTAGGGGCCGTGCATGATTAAGTTACACTGTGGATCACTTGGGGGGTAATGCCAGCCCTGCAGCCATGGCTGGCCCCAACGTTCTACCTCTTTGCTCTCTGTCCCCTGATCTGTGCCTGAAACATGGGGTGAGGAGCAGGCGTCCCAGTGGAAGCAGAACGGAGCTGTTGCTTCTCATCCTATAGATAAGGAATCAAAACAGGGAGAATCACCCTGCAGGCGCGAGTTTCCTGTCCCACAATCAAGGCCACCTCACACCTTCATGGTGACACGTGTCCCCTCGGCTCTTCTGTAAGAGCCAAGCTTCTGGGACATCAGCTCGGGGCATGGGCCGGGGAGAGGGACGTGTCACCAGCAAATGTGAGGAGGTGCCGGGCTGGGGACGGTTCTCTGTCTCTAAAAGCTCAACTTCTCCTCTGTCGTCAGGAGCACAAAGAGCATTCAGAAGAAAATAGACGAGCAAAATGTCATTCTTTCATGACCGGGCTCTTGCCTTTCGCAGGAGTGGCTACTTTCTAACTCTGGCTAATTTTGTGAATTAAAAATTGAGCGAATCACCTCATACGTGAATGTCACACACGCGCCCCTTGCTTTCGGAAGTTTGCGTTAGGCCACTTGGCTTGTCTGAAAGCCCTACGTTAGCAGCCCGCTGACGCTCACCAAAAGCAACCCAAAGACGATTTTCACGTCCAGAGAAAACGCCATCATGCACTAACGTACTAACCTAGGTGCCCGCTTTAGCATTCCGGTTACGAAAAGGTTTCCTAAGATCGCCCTACACTGGCTAGCCCAGGAAACCGGCAATTAGACTCGCGGTTTCATTTTTTAATGATTTTATAATATAAATAAAGGGACTCTTTTCTTTGGAAGGTGACGGTGGATTCCTTGGATGGCACCCTATATGAAAGAACGATTTTCAAAAACAAGGACTGAGGTTGAAGCATTGAGTTCCCAGCCTCCAAAATCTATTGTTCAAAAAACCTATCATTAACCCGTTTGCAACACTAGCTTTCTCCTTGGTCCCTACAGTGCCGGTCCTTTTAAGTCCTGCCCTGGTCACCACGTTGGTGACAACCATTGCCCAAAGGGCATCTTTCCCCGTAGAGGACAAAAGTACTCCCCTGTTTGCTCCCCCAGCCCTGTACTATTTTACTTTAGAAACATCCTAAAGGTGTCATTTATCAAAAAGCCTATCAGTGAAGTAGGTGGCAGGCCAAATGGTTTAGGTCCCTCCTAGCTCCATGGTTAAACTCCCGGTGGGCGGCTTTGCCCTGAACTCAAGATGAGATGCCTGGTAAACTAGTGCAGAAGGGTGAGAGGACACTCATCAATTTAAGGTTACATGGGTGACAAATATTGAACGTTGGCAGCAAAATAATTTTTCCCAGCGAGTCAAAACTGTTCCCGGCAGTAACTAATAAATAGGTTGACCAGATGTACCATTTCAAACTGGCCAGAAACCAACAGTCCTGTGTGGCATGGTCTGCGGGCCAGCCTACGGACGCCTTGAATGTAGCCCATTGAGACTAGGCTGACCATACGCACCGTTTGGAACGGGACAGTGCCGTTATGGTCCGTCCTGTTTAAAATGGGACTTCTGGCCAGACTGCTAAGAAACTCCTGTAATAACCACGCAGATGGTTGGAGCTTAGGGACCCGGGCAATGTGCTGCCCTAAACGTCACACTTGGGGATGATCCCATCTGCATCTGACAAGGTGAATGACTGGGCTCTTCACTCCTTCGCTGAAGGACGGATTGAAAAGGTGGGTTAAGAGCCTGGGGGGTCTCTGGGTCTTCTTGGGTCTGGCGTTGTTCTGGAAGACTAAGGTCTGAGCTTTCAATAAGCTCTTCCCCGCCTCCTTGGGGGAAGTCATGAGGCTGACACCCAGGTTCAAGGCCATTCCGGGTTGGCCTTGGAGGTGGGTGACAGTGGCCCTAAATATCCTGATCTACAGTGGGTTCTTAGGAAGGCAAAAAGCCCAATGCATCCAAAAGAGACACCCTTTATCACATATGTGGAAGGGTTGGCTATTACCCCAACACCATCAGCGTTCTGGTGCAAGACACGGCCTCAACTCACTCAGTCTATCTAAATAAAGGAAGCAATATCTCATTTTCTCCATGACACGTTTATTCCCATCTTGACAAAGATGCTAAGGTTTCTGCGTGGACAAAACTCCAATCTGAGGCCACAGGACCCTCGAAAATACTCCTTAAGTCCCTATCAGTTCTGAAGCAGGGACCTTGCCATCTTGGGGGTAAGACGACAGGAATTGTGCCCCGGAAACAAAACGCCGTGAGGCAGGAGGGAGCAGGAAGGAGCGTGGAGGGGTTGCCCGAGGGCTGGGACACAGGGGACAACGTGTGCTACCGCGCAGGGCGCCCGGCCCGGTCCCTCATCACAGTGGTCCCGGCATGAACACAGTAAGGACGTCGGGGTTACAGTGAGTGACTCAGTGCTTTGGGGCGTGGCCTGGGCACACCACGGGGAGGCACCGGGAGAGCTGGGGAGCTACTTCAGGATATTTTGATCAGAGGCAAGACTCACGGAAAGAGATCCTATTTCTCTATGCCAGTCTTGCCCCCGAGAATAACCGCCAGGAAGAGCTGACCTCTTTTCCTTTTCTGGATCGCAATTGCCCAGAACTGCCAAGGTGGGCGTTTGTGGGGCTGGTGGGGGAACGTGAGCTGATAGTTATAGCATGGGGACCCCTGCTGTCCCCAACAGCCGGAACTGGTGGCCCAAGGCTGCCTCTGCTCATATCCAGGTTTCCTTCGGTCAGCAAAGTGTCGGAGAAGAATTTGAGTTAGTGGCCAAACTGAACTGCCAGGCGCCATCATATCTCCAAGTTGGGAATCTAGCCTTCCGGGGTCTTCCCCTTCAAAGGGAAAGTGTGTCCTCTGGTTCGTCACACCCTCCGCCATTCTCGAATGAGTCTGTTTTGGGCGCCATCCGCTCATTGACAGAACCTGCCTGTCCTCCCCAAGACAACTGCTCAACGCCACCAGGAAGCTTCTGCTTCAAGATGAAGGAAGACGCATTCGGGTGGAAACCACGCAGCAACACACGCTGCCTGGGAACTTCAGTGCTCACAGCCAAGACAGACGTGCTGATGGATTCGTCATGGAGACCAGGACGCGGGCGTCCCACTGTCCCCAGCCCCTCGCACGCGCAGTCCTCCTGCGCTCAGACTCCAGAGCCCATGGACAGCAAGGCCACTCGTAGGACTTGCCCAATGGGTGTATGACCACTCCACCCCCATTTTTCTTTTGATGCTATCTGCAGACTTGGCTAATTTGCCCAGCTTTTGGATGACTAGAAATGTGAGAAGGAAAAGAAGCATTCTTGCCCCAATAGCGAGTGGGCAAGGAGCACCGTACAGCGTTGTGAATGGTTTGGCAAAGCTCAGCATTACGGGTGTGGTTCCTAACCTCTTTCCCAGCCCTGGGGGACACAGCGACTGTGTGATCTCCACCTGGCATGTCTGTGAATCCTTCAGGTGAAGAACCAAGCACTTGCTCTGGTAGGGAAATTACAGTGACTTAATTAATGCCGAGGACAAAATGCCTTTCAACACTGCCAATCACCTCAGAGTCCTGTCTCTGGGCTTAGCTTCCATGACTTCAGACATTTCCACCAAATGACACTTGCTCCTTAAATGCAGGTTTGTGGTTCTGCTAGGTTGAGCGGTAACCTTGTCTTTGCAACAGAATCTATTATTTCACATAAATAAAAATAAAACAACTTACAAGAATATCTCTCCCAATGCCTAGATGCATGTCTACTACCATTTTCATAGGCTGATTCTTAAAGTGTCTTTTCCCCACACGACTTTGAAAACACACGGAATGATAAAAGGAGGTGTCGCCATCTTGATTCTCTCGTAATAACCTTTCCATCTGATCTGAATTTCTACCCCTGCCGAAAGGGTTAATTCAAAAGATATGCATCAAAACGCGTGCTTAAAAGAGGCATAGCCCTTTGGACAGCAGGAATTGCTTATAATATTAACACTTCCTGTCTGGTAAAATCCTGCATTTTAAAAAATAAGCTACAATGTATAAAACCAAGGTCATTTCCCACAAAATGGTCATGTTCTTTGTGATTACAAAACACTGCATCTTGTAAAATAGCGCCAGTCCTGTGAACTGAAGAAGTTTTAAGTACTAATGCTTATTATTATAAAAGTATCATGTCCCTTAGAACTGTAGAAGCCCAAGAAGTATATTTCTTGTCTTATTTGGAAAACTGAGTTATAACTGTGATTGTATTTCAGAACACATTTTGACACAACACATTACCATTGTGATTCTCGGACCCACAAGAAACGTTATAAAACATGAGATTGTCTTCAGAAAAAATAAAACGAAACAAAACAGGAACTATGTACAAAACAGGACCAGAAGTAAAATCCCCATTCTGATGGCTGGTCCTAGGATAGAGACACCCTTTAAAGCATGGAGACCATTAAATATGGGCTTTGTCAACATGAGTCACAGTAAGCAAACCAGTGGGTCTTTGAATACATTTTACACTTTCTTGCTGGATGGGTGTGCGTGACTTAGCCATAGGATCGGTACCTACGAGGGCTAATCTCTCTTTATTGACTGACTTCTGGTTTGATCAGTTATAATACAAAGACACACGGAAACAGTTCTGCTAGAGAGGACCCTGCAGATGCCAGGAGCAGGCAGAGTGTGGCCCGCCGGTGGGGTTATTTCCTTAGAGAAGTTTCCAGTTGACCCGTGCGCCACCCATGTGAGCCCGGCTCTCATCCGTACGCATGGGCCCTGCTCTTGTGCCACCCAATGGCTCTGCACAAACCCTCTTCCGTGTTACCGAGGAGGCGGGCGAGAGAATTCCACAGGGTGCAGACAGGCAGCAGCTCCTTCTCCACAGAAGTCGGCAGGCAGGAGTTTGCCCGCCACATGCCCTTTGTTCCAGCATCGCTCGGCCCCAGCGGTACTGGCGACTGGACGACAAAGCCCGTCAAGGCTTCGATTCACAGTGACATTCCGAAAAAGCCGGGACCGTGCCTAAGCTTCCAAGGTCAGCCTCCAGCTGCCGGCTGCCTCTGAGCTTTCCCGTGCGTCCGCCCACGCCCCAGACGAGCCGGGACTGTCCGGTTCACGCACAGTTGTCTTGAAATGGTATCACGTTCATTATTTTTTTTTTAAAAAGGAGCAAAGCTTTTCTGGCTAAGAAAGACTTTAGAGATCACAAGTCCAGTCTGAAGACCCTCCAGGTCCATTGGTCACATAATTTTCCCTGAGGAAAGGAAGATTATTTATAAGATTTTTTTTTTTTTGCTACTATTCTCCAAGGTATTCTCTCTCCTGTGCGTACTTTTCTCTCCACTTTCTCTCAACATTCTCACGTGAAAGCCGGGCTTCTGTGTTCCCATCACATCCGAAGAAGGAAGACGTTGCGCTCAGCGAGGCTGGGGCTCATTCGGAGCCTCAGGCTGCCTTCCAGGGCTGTTCCCCCGGCTCCCGAACCCACTCTCTCCTGGCTGCACGCAGCTGCCCATGAGGCGCCCGGGGCAGACACTGGTGGGAGCCAGGCGTCCACGGGCCTCTTGCATTTTCTCTCAGGCCCCTGGCCCTCTCGCTCCTTTCTGCAAGTTGTCACCACCGCCTCCCACAAACTGGGCTTGAAATGGCTGCCTGGGGACCTGCCCTCACTGTGCAGCTCCCTGGGGAGCTGTCCGGCATGATGGACCTTCCTGGGGGACAGATGAGAAATCTCTGCAGGAATGGGCACCAAGCGGAAGAAAAGTCAGGGCTCTGACGGGTCTTGTTTAGAAATACTTTGGGGCCGGAGTCCGGCGTTGGGCCACTGTGTTTTGTACCCACGGGTCTCTGAGGTCCCCATGATGGGTGGGGCAGCAGCTGGGAGGACCAGCCTGCTTCCCACGCATCTCCCTCCTCCCTCTGCCAGCTCAGCTGCAGACAGACAGACTGCGGTGCCGCCCAGCGAAGCGTGCACCTCAGGCCGCGTTGGGCACTGCGTTTAGTCCCAAAGCATCCCCACGAAATAGCTGTAGGCTGTCTTCTGCTTTTTAAATGGCTTAACTTTTACAGTCGGTGTTGCATGTTGCAATGCACAGCTTTCGGGGGGCCTGTGGGCCGTGGACCCCCTTCCATGCTGGGCCAGCCAGGCGCAGCTTGGGCGGGTTCCTGGGCACGACATGCCGTGGGTGTCTGCATGCGCAGGCAAGGACGGGGGGTCTGGGCACGTCCGGAAGCCAGAGAAGACGGTGCATTGAGTGTCTGCAGGGCTGGCGGGCAGAACGGAGCCCCTGTGTGCGTGGGAGCCTCAGAAGAGCGTGTAAAGGAGGCTGGAGGACCGGGAAGTGTCAGGGCCTGTCCACTCAGCTCGACCTTCTGCTGGTGCCCGGGCATCAGCTCAACCCCAGGTCAGCACTGAGCAAGGCTCAGCCAGGCCAGAGCTCAGAATTCCTCACGTCCTGCACTTCCCGGGCTGCTCCACAGCCAGACTGATCCCTCCTGGGAGCCCGAGTCCTGCGGCAGCGAGGGGCGTGCGCTCTTAGACCTGGACTCTCAGCAGCAGCATCACTTTGGATCACTCCGTCCAAGTGTCTTTACCGGAGGCAAAGCCGTCTTGCTCCAGGGTCACACCCTACCTTGCGTGAGGACACGGCGCGCTTGCTCAGATGGCAGCCAGTCCTGACGCATCGTGGCCGCCGGGTACCATCCACCCACAGGCCACAGACAACGGTGCCCGCAGGGACCGGCCGGGGGTGCGCTGCCGTAAAGCACGCAGAACGTCTCCGCCCATCGCTGATGGACCTCGGGAGCCCTGACACACACGCTGGCGGTGCTGAGGGGTCCTCGTGACGTGAGGGTCAGAGGAGTTCATCTTGGAGTCCGTGGAAGAAAAGTATAAGTGAAGGCAGAGAACAGCATCCCTTCCCAAGGAATGCTGTCTGAAAAGTCACACGGGAGCTTAAAAAATGGGTAACGCACGGGAGTGGCGGATGCTAGACAGTCTTGATATGATCGTTCTCTCGCTCGTAGATTAAAGAGACGGCACCTGCTGCTACTACGTGACTTCTCTCTACTCTTTAAAAAAAACTGTATGTACAATCTCTAGATATATTTTCAGCTTCCCTTTGTGCAACTCGATTCAACATTCCTATGGCTGATCCTGGGCTTCCCGGGGCCGGGCACCCTGTAAGGTGCTTGTGCCTCTTCGTAGAGGCCTAGGAGACGCGACTTCTTCCGCAGGGCAGTCGAGAGAGGAGGAAAGAAGTTTACAGGGCGTGACGGCCACTGTCCCCTGCTCACACCACGACCACCCACCAACCAGCCCACCGTCAGAACGACCGGCTGAGAAAGCCTGACAGATGGACCGTGATGCGAGCCCTGGGCTATGAAGCCATTCCTGGACCGCGTGCGTTTTCCCGCGGCTGTTCTCTATGGCCCCTTCCGGGCAAACGCCTGGCGACCTGCTCCACTCTTTTGTAAGAAAAACAAAGGCATGGGCCTACCCCTCACACACACCGTGTTTCGATGGCTCGGTCGCCCGTCCCCGACACACACTAAAGCATAGAACCTCTCAAAGTGCACGCAGTCCCGCCGGACGCCGGTGTGCTGCCCCCGGGGGCTTTCTCGACCTTTCCTCATACCCACAGGGTGGAGTTGGGAGGGCAGGTCCCCCAGGTGGCCCGTCGGCCCGGCAGTGACTTTGTGGGACCCAGGTCCCAGCTCTTGAGCTTCCCGGGGGCTCTCCACGTGCCCATTCTGGGCAGAGAAGGCGCTGGGCTTCCTGCAGGAGGGCCTCTGACAGGTCCCATGAGGACTTCTGGGTGCCTCCCCGTGGGTGCCGGCGGGGACACCAGGTCCTGAGCTCAGCGTGGAGCTGAAGGCAGCTGGTGATGCCCTGGGCGACCTCCCTGCTCCACCACAGTTCCGTGTGGGGCCCCTCTTCACAACGAAACAGACCCACACCCGAACGAGGCGGAAAAGAGCCCCAAGAAGCTGCTGCCCCAAGACCTCAAGCAGAAAACCGGGGGGGAAGACTATTCACACAGAAGCAGGCCCAGGTCTCCGTACAAACGCTACGATGGAACAACATGTCGCATTCTGTGTGTTTGTCAGACACACACGTGCGCACACACACACACACACTCACTCAGACGGGGTGTTATTCAGAAAGCGTATCAGAACATGCCTCCTTCCCAGGGAAGGTGGGCTTTGTTGGTTCAGTTGCTACTGAGGTCTCTAGTTTTCAGACCTGGACACGTAGCAAGAAAAGCCCATTTTTACACGCCCGCACACGCACGCACGCACCAGCTCTAGGCTGGGCTCTCAGCAAGACCAGGAAGGGCGGTAACCGCTCTGTCGTCCGGCTGTGGTTCCGCCTCGGCTCCTGGCAGGGCCTCTCCTGGGCGTCCGGTGAGCTCTGCTTGGGAGGGTGCGTGTCGTCCGAAGGCGGCGGGATGCGAGGGCGGCCGGGAGCCGCGTCAGTCGGTGAAGCGCTGGCAGGCCTTCTTCCAGCGACAGGCGGTGCACCACAGGTCCCTGTGCTCCATGCCGTACACCTTCCGGCACTTTCTGCCCTCCCCGCGGGGCTTCCTGGAAGACAGACCAGGACAGCGGGCTCAGTGGGGCGCACTCAGCCGGCCTTCGGGGCCGGATCCAGCTCCCTCAAGAGGTTGAAAAGCGTCAGGCAACGCCCGGGGTTCCTCCAGGCCAGTTCTCGACGGGCCAGGTGCCTGTGCGGCCTCCACACGGGGCTCCTGCCGTTTGCGTCCACGGCTCCCAGCTTCTCCTGGTCCATTTGTGGACACGGCCACCCGGCCATCCTAACAGTGAATGACACACACTCCCGAGCCGCACCAGCAGAGGGCGTCACGCGCTCAAGTTTGTGAATACAGTGGACTCTCCGTTAACCGGCGCCCATGGGACTGGCAGACACCAGACGAGTGTGAGTGGACTCTCCGTTAACCGGACGAGTGTGAGTGGACTCTCCGTTAACTGGATGAGTGTGAGCAGACTCTCTGTTAACCAGCGCCCATAGGACTGGCAGACACTGATGGTGAGTGGACTCTCCGTTAACCGGCACCGGGACTGGCACACACCGGATGAGTGTGAGTGGACTCTCCGTTAACCGGCGCCCATGGGGACTGGCAGACACCAGATGAGTGTGAGTGGACTCTCTGTTAACCAGATGAGTGTGAGTGGACTCTCTTGTTAACCAGCACCCAGGGGGACTGGCAGACACTGATGAAGGTGAGTAGACTCTCCGTTAACCGGCACTGGGACTGGCAGACACCGGATGAGTGTGAGTGGACTCTCCATTAACCGGATGAGTGTGAGCGGACTCTCCATTAACCGGCGCCCAGGGGGACTGGCAGACACTGGATGAGTGTGAGCAGACTCTTCATTAACCGGATGAGTGTGAGCAGACTCTCTATTAACCGGCGCCCATGGGGACTGGCAGACACTGATGAAGGTGAGTAGAGTCTCTGTTAACCGGCGCCCATGGGGACTGGCAGACACCAGATGAGTGTGAGTGGACTCTCCGTTAACCGGATGAGTGGGAGTGGAGTCTCCGTTAACTGGTGCCCATGCCAGATAATGTAGTGTTTATGCCTCTGATTTTTTTTTTTTGCCGGGTGAGTTCCGGTTAACGGAGCGTCGGCTGCGTGTCCCTGGCTGTCCTGTCCTGTCCCCAGACTTGCAGGAGCAGAGCCAGTGGTCAGCACTGCCTGTTCCCTAAGGACGCTGACTGTGAGCGGCTACCACACACCCCCCGAGGGTCCCCCCGAATAGTTAAGGGACCGGGAAGCCATGGGGGTGGGGCGGGGCACTGGGCGTCTGGCCCGTGATGAGGACCCTGTATGGAAGTGTCTAGTTCGTCGTCTTGCTGTCCCCTAGATGTCAGTCAGCTCCCCTGAGGGGAGGTGTGGGGGGGCGTCAGGCAGTCATACCTCAGGCTGACGGTCGCTCTGGGCGGGGACGACAGGACCGTGTGCGGGTGATGTCTCGGCTCTCCTGAGCCCACCGGATGGTGATGTGTTGGTGACACCTGCTAAGGACACGGAGCACAGAGGTGACCAGGCAGGCTCCCCTCGCTGCACATTTATTTAGCCTGTGTGGCGGGGGACTTCAATGCACCCCCAAACCGAGACGGCCCAGCGGCCGTGAACACTTCACAAATCGTCACGACATCCCTTCCGCGCATTGCAACGTGCCCGCAGTAGCATGTTCTCACCTGGATAATATTTTAAATCCAGCGGGTCCCACCCACGGCCCGCGGGCTGCAGGCGGCTTGGGTTTTTTACGGTTCATGTTCCCACTTACCGGAATGCCCGTGAAGGTGACCGGGGGCGACTGCCAGGAAATGCTGAAGCTGCTTCTGTTGGGGGTGAACTTGGCCGATCCCGGAATGGTCATGGGAGGCGTGGCCTGTTAAACAGGAAACAGAAAGTCGTTAGGAAAGAACATTCTCCCTCGGAGTCCTGACCGAGGCCGGGCGTCTGAAATGATCGCTGCCGTATTCACCACCGTGCGGGGGAGGCCTGTTCGACGTGATCGGAGAGAGAAGCTAGCAATGAACTTAAGCACCGTCTCTGGGGCATTAAAGGAGATGGTTTTCCATGACCGATTTCTGCACCTTGGAAAGCTTGTGAGATAGAATTCTTCCCTATCAAGCTGGGAAACATGCACTTTAATTCAGGGGCGGTGGGTGTGCAAAGCGGCACATTTTGGGAGGGTAATTTGGCACTACACGCACAGATTCTTATTTTTATAGGCATTCTGTCTACTAGCTATTCCAGTTCCAGACGTCAGTCTACGGAAACAGTTATAAGAGCGTTCGCTGCAGAACTGCGGCTGATACACACAGTGTGCAGCCTGGGAAAATGGGCAGCGACCTCATGACACGCCCACAGAGCCGCCACCGACGATGTTGAACGCTCGCTGGCCTGGGAAAACCCTTATGACATAGTGGAAAACACAAAAGCATAGTCAAAGCAGCACTGCAATAGATGCGTATTTTAAGTGAGCACACAGGCCCACGTAGAACAAATTCTTGAAGGGCATAGAAAAATGATTAACCAAGGGGCTTCCTTGTCATTGGGATTAGGGTTGAACTTTATCTCTTTGCTTGTGTTTGTAGTCTTATCCCTGCTGACCATTTACAGTCTCTAGAAACAGACGAATCCCAATAGTGTGGCTACGGTTTAGGAAGGACCTTCTCGATCACCGAGGGTGTGTTCCGCTCGCTATACGAATGCGCAAGATGAACTCAGTAAGTCTGTCAGAGCCTGGGATTTCAGACTGAAAGGACACACTGACAAACAAAAGGACCGGAGTCCTCGTTCAGACCCACCTAACCGGAGTGGGGAGTAAAATCGATGACGTCAACTCACTGAATGATGAGCCGCTCGACTCCATGGCTTTTGAGTTTCTTTACTAAACAAGCGACTGAGTTCTTCTACTACAGTTTTAGTTTTCACAACTGCAGACACAGTTGCGAGGGACCGTGGCTTTGTCACCGGCACCACTAGACCTCTAACGGGGTCTCCGATCCGTCTTGGGGAGTCCAAGAACCCCCTAGAGGGTCCCCCCCCTCTCTGTGAGACCTTGGCTTTTGAAGGAGAAAAAGGAAAAATGAACTCGGCGACTGGACCCTGCCCCCCACCGTGTGTGGTATTGTGTTTCCGCTAAGTTCTCCTTGACTCACAGGTGCTTTGAACCGGGGGCCCCTTGCACATCACCTGGTACGCGTGGTCGGTGTGCACGAGGTAGAGGGTGGTGGGCGCTGAGCGGCTCAAGGGTGTCAGCAGTTTAGTCTCGGGTTTGGCACCCGGGGCTTCTGTCCGGCCTGACTCCGGAATGGGGAAGGTGGGAGGGGAAGCCAGAGGTTGGGAGGGGGACCCGTCCGCCCCCGCGTCGCTGTGGAGCTTGATCTCCGTGTAGTAGAAGTCCTCTTCACCGTCGCTGTAGTCGGAATCCCCGACACGCCTGTTGCAAAGGAGAGCGAGACCTTCAGACGATGCCACCTCGCACACACGGTTCCCTGTGTCTGCGATGCTGTTCCTGACCCGGCAGAGCACACCTGCCCGCCCCCGGGGAGCCTCAATGCAACGTGGTCAACCATCCTAACCAACCCATCCCTCACACCACCTCGTGCGCCCCTACGCCCGGGCACTGTCTAGGGTTTCCTGGTCTCACCGTGACCAAACCGCAGACAGACGCCCCTGCTTGGAGCTTACAGTCTCGTGGGAGAGGCGGACGGGAAACCCAAAGGGGAGTCCCAGATGGAGCCGTCAGCGCTGAGCGGTGTGGGTGGGTGGCGTATCCCGCCCCCTTCTCTTTTCTGAGAAGGGCAGAGCGGCCCGTGGCTGGGGCTCAGGCCACAGCAGGAAGAGCAGCCGGGCATGCGTGGGGACGCAAGGCAGAGGCCGGGTCCATGCGGCCCACGGGGACGCTCTGCCTTTTATTCCGGACGCGATGGGAGCCGCCGGGGCTTTCGGGGATGTTGGGGACCCGTTTACAAGGCAGCACTCTGGTTGTGGGCTGGAGAACAGAGCCCAGGAGGCAAGACCCAGTGACCCACCGGGGAGGCGGCTGCTCGTGAATGACCCGGAGGAGAGTGGAGCCCGGCCGGGCGGGCCAGGGCGCAGTACAGGGGGCAGGAGACGCCAATGTCAGCTGTGCTTTGTAGGGACGAGTTGGGGCCTCACTCCTCACTGTCACTCACAGATCCCCTGTGCTCCCTCGACCCATTTTATGTAACTCGCTTCGTGCCATCACTTGCTACACGCAAGTCGCTCCCTTGAGGCCCCAGCTCTTCATGGGCAGATTGGGGATCACGCAGTGCGGGCCTGTTGTGAGGGTAAGTGAGGGACCAGACCGTGCTTGGACGTGTCCCTGACTCCAGCGAGCCCAGGGTGCTGAGTCCGTGAAAACGAGGCCCCTGGGGCAGGAGGTCCCTTCTAGAAGGAAAAGCACTGAGGGACGCGGGAAGGTTTGAGTAAACGAAGGGAACTGTCCGTAACCTTGAAAGCAGGCGTTCTGTGCATTTCTGAAGAGGTGCAGACAGGGGACAGCTGAGCAGAAGCCCCTCCGTGTGCCTCCGTCCAGTGCAATCCCACTTTTCAGGGACGCGCCCCGCAGACGCAGGCCGCGGACTCAGAACCAGCTCTCCCCCCACCTACGACCCCAACACAGAACCTAAAATACAAACCTCACACCCTTCCCCAGCCTTCCTGTGCGGCCACACTTGCGGCTGCTCCCAGCCTGGCCCCGGTGCCCTGAGCACTCAGGCTGAGCCCGCTGGGAGGTGTTTGTGCGGTGCCAGGCCTGGGACAGCTCTCGATGGAAGACCCCAGATGCAAGACCTCAGATGCAAGATCCCAGATGCAAGACCGCAGATGCAAGACCACAGATGCAAGACCCCAGATGCAAGACCCCAGATGCAAGACCCCAGATGCAAGACCTCAGATGCAAGACCCCAGATGCAAGACCTCAGATGCAAGACCTCAGATGCAAGACCCCGGATGCAAGACCCCAGATGCAAGACCCCAGAGAGCGGGACAAAGACTGTACGCCTGTCCTGCTCCTGTCCCGGCTCCCCTTTGCACTCCCTGTGGCTTCCACAGTGTCCCTTTATTGTCCCCTATGGAGGTTTCTATGGAATACAAGATGTATAAGCAATGGTGGAGTCAGGCCAGCAGGCAGCGTTCCCGATGAACTCATTTCTGATCCAGACGGCAGTTCTTAAACCCTTCCCGTTAGTTTTGAGGCTCTGTCTGCCTCTCGAGCTCCAAGTCACAAACACGCTCTCCCGGGGACCAACGTGCCCGTCCCTAACTTCACAGAACATGCCAGGGGTTCCTCTCCTGCCCTCGGGTTCTAGGTCTTACAGATCACTGTCGCGGACGGTTTGTGCTCGACCTCTGCAGGGAGGGTTACAGCACTGACCTCATCCGCACAGGAGACCGGTTCAGGCGCCATGCGGTGGGCGCCGGGACCCCTGACCGCGTGGACGGAGCTGCCCTGGACTCTGAAGGGTGGGCGGGGGCAGGGGGCTGCCTTACCCAAGGTGGATGGTCCGGATGTGCTTCTGGATCCCCGCCGCGGTGCTCAGCACCTTCCCGCAGTTCTTCCAGAGGCATTTGAACATCACCTTCATGGAGTTCTAGACAGGGGAGGTAAAGAGCTTGGGAACGGAAACCCGAACCCACCGACGACCTTGTCTGTCTGGGGTTCCCACCCCTCCCGCCCCTCTGCTTTCTGTTCATAGCCCAGAACAACCGCACGGGGTTAGCGAATCCGTCCTCGTTCTGGGTGCTGCTTCCTGCCCATGTTTCAAGCGACAAGGCCCTACTGTTAAGAAATGTCTTCCATCCCCACTTCTGCTGCCCTCCACCCCCCACCGTCTACACCTCACAAAGAGCCTCTTCGTTGAACTCTCCTCGGTTACCTCACTTGAGGACACTGTGTGCTTCCGGTTAGAACCCTGACCGATATGGGATGAGCAGGCTAGGAGAGACCATGCACAACGCGGGTTTTTTTTGTTTTTAAATTTGTTTTTGTTTTTGACAGAGAGAGAGAGAGAGAGAGATACAGAGACAGAGAGAGAACTGAACTGGGGGAACTCCCCAGTTCAGCATATGGGTTCACACGGGCCGGGGCCGGGATTCGATCCTCAGTCCCAGGTGCTATAAAGTGAGCGCTTAACCCACTGAGCCATCCCGGCTTCCCCTACACGGTTTTTTTTAAAGGGGGGGCGTTGTAAGGCAAACAGAAATGTATTATTGCACAGTGGACATACTGGGGGAGGGCAAGCGTATTTTTGCATTGATTTCCAAATGTGAAAATGACCCTATTTTTAATTTTAAAACATGATTTCTTTGGGGGGAGTGGGGAGGAAGAGGGTAAAGGGAGTCAAATACGTGGTGATGGAAGAACTGACTCTGGGTGGTGAGCACACCGTGCAACACAGAGACAACATACTATAGAATTAATTGGACACTTGCAACCAACATAATTTTACTAACCAATGTCACCCCAATACATTTTTTTTTTTTTTTGCATGATGAATTTGGGAGAATCAAAGCACACTGGCAGAATTATCCCAACTTTAATGAGACCAAGCGCCCTCCCCTTGTGTAGCTGAAGGTGTTCCTGCGTCAAACCAGGTGATCTCCGGAGTCCCCTGACTATGAATCCATCCGATGGGAACAAATCTTCCGTCCACAGACCACTCGCTGTCCCGCTAAAGGACAGCCAGCCCCGGGAGGGGAAGCACAGGAAAGAAAACAGCTAAACACGCGACAGACGGATCGCAGGGGATGCCCCACCCAGCACAACCACCAGCAGCCTCGCCGCTGAGTCTGAACGTGACCGGCTGTGACCACCCTGGCTTCTCGCCGCTGGACTGGAAGGAAGTCCCCAGAGTGAAGGGTGGGGGTGGGCTGGCCCCACAGCACACTGAGGGCCCCACACACACGTGCCGTATGTAACACGCACAGCCGGCCCCGCGGCAATGGCAGGTGGATGCGTGCCCAGCGTGAGGCTTGAAGCCGCTTCCGAGCTCTGCAGATCACCCCGCCGGGTGCCCCGGGCTGGGACGGCTGGGGACAGCTTGGGGACAGCCGGGGACGGCCGGGATGCTCTTCCCCTTGGCTGCAGCCTCCAGGCCAGACGACACCAGCAGCTTTGGGGCCATTAGCTGAGGACTTCGGCCTTCGGCCAAGTGTGTGTATGTGTGTGTTGGAGGGTGGATGCTCGTGCATCCGAGCCCCCCACCTTAGAGGGGACTGGGAGGTCTGAGGGATGGGGGCTGTCCAGCCACCCTGTGCAGGTGTGTTTGCTGCATTGCACATGCCTCCTCCGGGAGGCTCCAAGGACCTGCTGGGGACCCAGGGGTCCATTCTACCGTGTGGAAATGACCCCTCAATAGGCTCCCTCGTAAGTGACCCCCACAGTAATGACAAGAGCCTCCCCGAATGAACAGAATCCCTCGTCGGCATGTTTTCTCCATCGGGGGACCTCATGGTGTCTCATCTCTGGGGACACATGTCTCTTTCTAGATGCAATCAAGCAGTCCTGACGTGGAACCATTGAGCCCGGGCCGGCGACTTCTGAATTCCTTCCGGCTCCACGGTTTCGGGTCCCACACAGGACCTGGCCGGCAGATTATTATCCTAAAAGGCTGTCACCGAGGGGCCTGCATCTCTCCCTTCTTCACCCTGGTCTTCTCCGAGGCCGATCCACTTCCCTGCTCGGGTTAGAGATGCTGTGACATCCCTGTGACATCCATCCGGGGTGACCCAAGCTGCCTCTCTTCCCACGGCCCTGACCGGCGGGCCCCTTTCTGGGCCGACGTCCGTGCAAAGGGCCTCTCTGCTCAGAAGTCCCGGGCTGGGCACGGAGTCGGCGCGGAGCCGGGCCGCATGTGTGCGCTGGGAGCGTTGCGGGCTCGCGTTCTTTCCGGGGCAGCCGCTGCTCCCCAGTTCTGCGAGACCGACGTGGGGTGGGATGCACGGTGGGCTTGCCGTGATGGAGGCGTCTTCTGGAGACCCGTCCGGAGCGGGGACTCCTCGCATGGCCCCCGGGTTTTTTTTGTCCTCACGCCTCACCAGGTCATGGGCTGGCCTCTCCCATTAACCCGAAATAAGCCCACGGTGGCTGAGGGGCCCCGGGGATCCTGACGTGGCCAAGGTGGGGTCAGCACCCCCTTCTCCCCACACCCACATTTCCGTGCAACCAGCTGTCACACAGTGAAGAAGGAAAGCACACTAGGAGCAGCCAGCATGAACTAACTGCTCACGGAACCCTCACAAGGACCCACGTTTCCCAGATGGGGAAACCGAGCCACAGAGGTCAGCAGCACCCCACAAAAGCTGGGGTGCTAATTCCAGAGCCCAAACTGCTGTTGCATCCTGCTCAGGAACGGGCAGCTCCGGCATCTGACACAAGGGGGAAAAAAACGCACACTCATCATCGGTGGTCAGCACGTCTTGATTTTCTAGAGATCCTCCGGGATGGACGGTTGAGTCTTGGCGGCTTGTTTCCTCCCAGACCCCGGCGGGCTGTATCTGGGGTCACGGAGTCCCCGTGTGGTAATGGCGGGAACCGAACCTTCCTCGCAGGACCGGCGTCCTGCTCACACCCCCAGGCCCCTTTTCTCTGAGCCTGGAAGCCGCGTCCCGCCAAACCCCGGAGGACACGCTCTGCTAGAACCGGGCTTGACGCCGTCGGCTGGCTGGTCTCCTGAGCAGGGAGGAAGCCTTCCATTTCCCCTCCCGCATTCTGGTCCTCCCTGAACCCCGGGCCCCTCTTCCATGCTGCCGTGTGACATTGGTGGTAGAGGCGGCTGCAGGCAGAGGGACGTAGGGGAAGTTCATTGGCCTCCCGACTTCCTTCCTTGCCGGGGCAGCTACGCTGATCTCATCTACCCCTGAGCCACAGAACTTGCTCCATCGCGGGCAACTCAGGAACCTCCGTGGGCCTGTCTGCACCAGGGGCGTGCGGCCAGGCCGGTGAACTTCGTGACGAGGTGCGGAAGTGCGGCCCTCGGAAGAGTTCTGTGAACGGGAACTACGATGCAGGGATTGCTCACCGTGTGTTCCCGCCGCCGTATCGGTGGGGAGAGGTGAGCGTGGCTCGGTGGTGCATCTCACACTTATAAGAGGAGCCGGGCTCGGGGACGAGGGGGTAGCGAGGTGTCCCATGTGGATGGGGGAGGGGACATGAGAGCTTCCAGAGGAGAAGGAGGAAGACCAGGGTCATTGCTCAACGATCAGATTTGGGGAACGGCCGCCCCCTTTGTTTAGGGGCCCTGACATGCCAATTGCAGCATGGCAGGATTCCAAGACATTGGCTTTGGGGCTTACAAGCCTTTCTACTCAGGGTCACATGTAATCGTCACGGTAGTGCTGAGAGGTCCGGCGACGTCTGTTTGCCTGGGTCACCAATGAAGAAGCTGACGCTCACAGAGGTGGGAGGAGCATCTTCCGTCGTCCGGCTGGCACAGGAGTTAAGAATGCCACTCTCCTGATCTCGGATCAGGGCTGCCTGACTTACTGCCACGTACCACGTTCTCTCCTCATGACACAGAACAGGGGCTTCCAAACTTTCCGACCCTGACGCACTGTGACAGGCTGAGTGACTCCAAGAGAGACGTGGGGGCGGACAGGGCTGGATCGGTGTCCTCTCTTTGTTTTCCTCTTTGAGATAAATTGGGGGGCGGGGGGCAGACGGTTGCATTGCAGTCCTCAGGTGTTTTGTTTTTGTTTGCTTTGGATTCTTGCTCGTCCACAGGGAAGCTATCAATGACAACGTACGCGATCACTATGCGAAGTCACAGTTTTACCTGGACACGGTAATGGAAAAAAATAACGTTCCCGTTTTCTGGATCTAGGAGCAGATGGCGCTATTCTACGAAATAGAAATGCTTTAGAAAACCTGCAAGTGAACCTGCTCATTTAAGCCACAGACGGAGTGTGTGACAAGAAGATGTACTTTGGGTTCGGCTGAGCTGGGTTTGAGGGGGGTCCTGGCCCTTCCTAACCTGCCCGAGAACGGCACCTCCCTGCTCTTCCACGTCCTCATAGCAAGATGGGAAAACACCCTTATCACACAGGGCGGCTGTGAGGACTGCATCCACATGGGATCGATGCATTAACTCAATGCCCTAGACCTTTTTCATTTTAGATTGGCTAACTGTGCACTGCTCGGTATGTCAGCAGGTGCACACGTTTATATGTCAGCTTTCATGTAGGTCTCACATCGGGCTTTGTCAAAAATAAGATGCACAATGTTATTTCAACACGTTTATCGAAGGGGAAAAGGGAAAAGGGTATTTTATTTTACACATGAAAAAAAATTACGTCCCACCAAGAGAATCAGTTAGGTCCTAAGCCAAACCTGACATTCACCTTTGTACCTTGCAACACTAGGGCACACGTGGGCATCCGTGGTAGCTCCCATACTGAACCCCAAACTCATGACCAGAAGGTGAGGTGGGGTGGGGCGCAGTACAGTGGGGTGAGGTGAGGTGGGTACAGTGGGGTGGGGTGGAGTGGGGTGGAGTGGAGTGGGGTGGGGTTGAATGAAGTAGAATGGGGTAGGTACAGTGGGGTGGGGTGGGGTGGAGTTGAGTGAAGTGGGGTGGAGTGGGGTGGGATTGAATGAAGTAGAATGGGGTGGGTACAGTGGAGTGGGGTGGGGTGGGGTGGGGTGGTGGGGCACCCGTGCTGCGTGACCCGCATCAGGCACTTGCTCGCCTCCTCAGGGCCCCTCGTGCGTTTGGGAACGCGGGTGACCTTGGGGGGCCCGGAGGCTGACCTTTCTTTTCCTGGGAATGGGCTCGTCGAAGAGCAGGTTGCCGGCCTCGGCCTCGTCGATGCCGTCGTCAGGAGCAGGGCTGCGGAAGGGCTTGGCGCTGTCGGCAGACAGTGGCGGCGACGGCGTGGACGGGTTGGACTGATCGCTGGGGGCGCTCCAGCTCCAGAAGCCGCTGCTGCTGCAGCTGCTGGACGGGGCGCAGCCCTCCTTCCAGGACCCACTGAGGCCCTCTGTGCAGCAGACAGACAGACAGACAGAGCGTCAGGGCCTGGGGTCAGGAGTTAGGACATGCAAGGGGGGTTCCAGCTCCGCCCTTTTCAAGCCAGCTCATGGCCACGGGGCACAGTGTCATCTGTGAACCAGTGACGATAACATTCCCTGGAGCTGCGAGAACAAGTCAGTGCTCAGTGAACGCTCGCCATGAGCGCGGCTGTCTTTGAGAGTCTCTCTCTCTCTCTTTTTTTTCTCCCAAAGAGACTGAATGCTCCGTGGCAGTAGGGACATTGTTCTCAATGATGCATTCACACCATCTAGCATAGCACCTGCTAAACAGAGAAGGCATGGTCTAAATAATGCTATTTGATTAAGGAACTAGGATAACGCTTTTCCAATTACTTAATCTTTAGCATTCTTTGCTCCAACTACCCCTCTGATCATACAGGAAAAAAATGCTGGGGAAAATAACCTCATTTGATCAATCTCCATTTACCTGGTGAAAAAGGAATACAGGTAGTGAAAGTCAGTGTTCTGAGATGGTGACGGAGTTCAGTCAATGTGCATGGGATGGATGAGTGGATGGGTGGGTGGGTAGATGGATGATGGATGAATAGGTAGGTGGGTGGATGGATGGATGGATGAGTGGATGGGTAGGTGGGTAGATGGACGATGGGTGAATAGGTGGGTGGGTGGATGGATGGATGGATGGTGGATGAACAGGTGGATGGGTGGATGGGTAGGTGCATGGATGGATGGATGGATGGATGTACGGATGGATAAGTGGATGGATGGAGGATGGATGAACAGGTAGGTGGAGGGATGATGGGATGGATAGATTATGGATGGGCAGATGGATAGATGGGTGGATGGGTGGATGGATGAATAGGTAGGTGTATGTATGTATGAACAGGTAGGTGGGTGGGTGGATGGATGGGCGGATGGATAGATGGGTGGATGGGTGGATGGATGAACAGGTAGGTGTATGTATGTATGAACAGGTAGGTGGGTGGGTGGATGGATGGGCGGATGGATAGATGATGGATAAGGTGAGTGGGGTCCCTCAGAAGATGAGGAGAAAGCGGATGGCTCTGAGGTCTCCATTTTGTCCATGTTTCCCGTGCTTTCTGTTCATCGCGTGTGATAGGAATGAGGCCCCTCAAAGGGAGGCTGTGCTCTGGGCGCCAAGCCCCTCCAAAGCCCCGTCCCCTACTTACCATTCGGCCGCACAGGGGGGCTTCGGACCAGGGGGCTGGTGGACAAGCTGGTCAGCACCATGGCTGCTGTCACCTTGTCCATGTCCAGTTCCTCTGCAGACTTCCTGGAAGACAGGGTTGGTGACTGCTAGCTGTGCTCCCTTGGCAGTAACTGTGGGCCCTGCCATGTGCCCCACACCACCACACACGCCTCCTCCTGAACTCTGCCCCTCGAAAAGCCAAGGTTTCATTGGCTTTATCAGGGAGACGAGGAAGCTGGAGTCCAGAGGTCACGTGACCCGGCCCCACTTCTACAGTGGGCAGGAGAGAAGGATGCCTTCATGGGTCACTCATCTAACAAGTGTTTATGCAGCGGGCAGCGGGCACCGCTCCAGGCCAGGGTCATGCGCACAGAGCAGCAGACGAGGCCAGTGGGGAGAGGGCACGATGACCGGGAAACAAACGGAAAGGAGCAGAACGACTTCCGATGGTGACAAGTGCTATGAAGGGCATACGTGGGCTGACCTGACAGTGGCTGCGGTGGTCACGAAAGGTTTCTCAGGACGTGACATCTGAGGTGACGTGTGGAGGGAGAGCAGGCCTGAGCCCTGAGGAGGTGGGGACCAGGTGGTCTGAGCAAGGCAGCAGGAACGGGGGCGGGATGTGTGAGGAAGGATGCGATGGGTGGAAGGAGGGAGGAGGGTACACAGCTGGGCGTGTGGGGTCCTGTGTACAAAGGGGCCGTTCCAACTTTATTCTGAGCGGAACAGGGACTCCGCGGCCCACAGAACTGGGTTAACGTTTTTGTTTTGCTACTTCGCAGCTCCTCTTCTCAACGACAAATGGAACTAGAAATACCGGCTTCTTAGGGCGTTGCGAGATCTGAGAGATTAGGGTCACAAAACCGCCCTCTTCCTCCCCCCATTGCTCTTGTCAGCCCGGACTCTACCTTCTTTGAGTTAATTTCTACAAATTCTTTCCAACCCATTCCCTTGTTTTTAGAACCCCTTTCCCAGTTCCTGTGATCTTACTGGGAGTGCTACCTGCCGGCTGGCTGGTCTACCTGTAGTTTCCGCCCCTCTGCCCACTGTCTGTAATCCGCTCTCCAAACTGCCTCTGGAGTGATCTTACTCTGATCGTGACATGTCCCCTTCTTCAAATCGAAACTCTTTGACGACACCACAGGACCTTCTGAATGCAGGCCAAGCCCCAGCCTCCGCATGGCAACCAAGGCCATTCTGAACAGATTCCAATCTAGGACTGTCCCCTTCCCTCAGGTATGATTACAGGGCTCGACCTGCCCGTACACATTTAAGTGTGCACACGTCAGTTCTTCTACAGTAAGGCTTCAGAGCGTTCAGCAGATTCTCAGATGAACCCACGATGTTTAAGAACTGCTAACGGGTGCCTGACTGGTCTACTTCCAATGACACCCCCATTCCAGCGCCTCAGCCACTCCGAAAGATCTCCACCCCCTTCCTAACGTCAGTCAGCGTTGTGTACGATCTTCCTTACAGAGTTCACTCTCCCTGCGGCGCCCAGCACCCCAGCTGGGTTCACTTCAGTTCTACTCACTCTTCAAGGTTATCTCAAGTTCCGGCGCGTGACAATTCCCCACTTAGAATGAGCTACTCTTTCTATTGTGCTCCCCAACGTTTTGACCTCATAATATTATACAGTAGTTGGCTTCCCGCTTCCCGATAGCAATGCGTGCTCATGACAGTGTGAGGTGATGCTGCAGGTCCCTCATGACAGTGTGAGGTGACGCTGCAGGCCCCTCATGATGGTGTGGGCTGACGCTGTAGGTCCCTCATGACGGTGTGGGCTGACGCTGCAGGCCCCTCGTGACGGTGTGAGGTGACGCTGCAGGCCCCTCGTGACGGTGTGAGGTGACGCTGCGGGTCCCTCATGACGGTGTGAGCTGACGCTGCAGGCCCCTCATGACGGTGTGAGCTGACGCTGTAGGTCCCTTTACCCCACCAGGTGCCGTGGGATTTGCTTCGGTCCGTGCAACGGGGCAGGCGTTATGGGCCAGTTCTGGGTCTTGGCTTCACGGGGCGTCCAGGCTTCTGCTTGCCGCCCTCTGCCCTTCTGCCATCACTATGAGCAGGACGTGCTCTGGCTGACTTACTCAACCATCCAAGGAGGATGACAGTCCCCTGGAGCCCAGCCCTACCACATGTCGCCTGGACCAACGGACCCCCAGCCGACCTGCATACAAGTGAGCGCAGATATGTGTGTATATATGTATCCGTTGTCTGAAGCCACTGACGTCAGGGTGGTTTGCGACTTAGCATCGTTGCACCTGTAGCTACACCTGCTACAACTGTGTGGTTTTGTGTGCTAGCCTTCCATGTACACACGTCTGTCCCTTCTCGGGGCGAGAAGTCAGCTCTTTGGTGACTCGATCCGTTGCTTTCACAGAGTGAGCACTCCGCACATGTGTCTTGGTGGCGAACGGATCACAAACCGTTCGCGGAGGTTTCAAACCAACAGAGGGAGCCCCGCGGCCGGGAGGCCTTGACGATCCTCCCGGATTACCTCGCGGGCGCGTGCGCTCCGGACCGAACCAAGCTGACAAGCTTCCAGATCGCTTCCAGGAAGGAGCAAAGCAACGCTCACTGCTGGTCAGCACAGAGGGAGCGGGGAGTGGGTGGGCAGACCAGGGCTGCCCTTTTGTGACCTGGGCCAATGATCACAGAACCGTAGGACAAAGGAGCTCCCACTTGCCTTGTAAATCGCAGTTTTGGGGTCTTTGATATGTGCTCCCAGGGGGCTTCTCACTTCCACCAACCTTCTTCTGGGGCGTTTTCCTCTTCCTTTCCCACCTACCTGGCTATGTGTACAAGTTTCTTTTTGGTTAAATGAAAACCAGGAACAAATTGGCCCTGAATGGGGTCTTCAGCGAGTTCACGGATGGTGTCGGTGGGACATCAACTAGAGCCAGGGACCTTTGCTATTCAGAAGACCCTGCTGGACACACTAGCAAGGCCGTCCCCACCAGACTCTCTTTTCCAAGTGGACGCTGGGTTTGGGCGCATTCAACCACAGGCCGACACTGTCACGCATGCATGTGTGTTCATACACGAGAAGTACGCATGTGCAACATGACAACTGCAGACACGCGCCTGCCAAGTGGCCGACTGAACTGCTCGCCGGCTGGTGTCATCTGCCATCACGGCGCTACCGCTCCGTGTTCACAGGGGAGCCTCAGCTCTCTCTCCTGCCCAACCTGCCAGCTTTGCTTTCCTGGGGAGCCACTCACACCCCGCCTGGGTCAGGAACATATCAAGCTGCCGTTTGAAGCAGAAAAGGGGAGGAAAAACAAAACACAAAAATTATGCTGGTCTCAGACAAAGGACCAGAAGTGGAGAGAACCAGCAGAAGGCTCCAACCCATGGCAGTTGTTTGTTTTTTAAGAATGCAAGATAGCTAAGAGGCTCCGGCGGCCTCTGGTCGGCTCCCTCCCTCCCCTACGCCGCGGTGCATGCTGCAGGGCTTTGCCTCGGTTTTAAATCATTCGCCGCGGGTGCGGGTGGGGGTGGCGGGGACAGGGGTGCTTGGAGGCCGCGAGCTACCGAGAGGACCGGCTCAGCTGCAGCCGGACCCGCCCCATGAGCTCATCCGATGACATCATGGTCCCTCCCTCCGCCCCTGCAGCGGGGCTGCGCTGCTTTTCCCGGGAAACAGGAAAACAGAGCTTGGGTCTGGGGAGCTGCTCCCGAGGACATGGCGTTTGATTCAGGGGTGTCCTGGGAAACATCGCGTAAGATCGCCCGCCTCCTCTCGGCTTCTGCGTGGAAGGAAAACAGAGCCGATCAGCGAATAAGTCAGACGACACAGCCCTGATCCGGCTGCGAAGCAAACGCGGGCACCGAGGGCTCTCCGGCCAGAGAGGCTCTGTCTTGTCTGTGTTTCTTCGAAGGCGTTTCACCCAAGAGTACATTAAAAAAAGAGAAAA
>PVKE010000638.1:53330-131512 GCA_004027555.1 Craseonycteris thonglongyai | reverse complement strand
CACACACACACACACACACACACACACACACACACACACACACACACACACACACACACACACACCACGATTCATTCACCAAGCTCTTGTCCTCTTTGTCTACAAAAGGCTTTAGAGCCAGAACAATGAACAATTTCCCTAAAAGAAGTGGGGGAAATGCTAGAACACAGTTCTGGAAACCATCTTGGCCAGTCCTGAGCTCCTGGTGGGGCTGGTTCAGAAGCACCCAGTGGAGGGCCTTGTCACACAGGACTGCCTGCAGCCCAGGGGCTGCCCTGCCCCCAGACACAGCCCCACACCTCTTGTAGCTGTACAGCTTCTACCTACAGCTTCTGTGCAAAGACACATTGATCTGGTTTTTGAAATTCAGTGAACCAAATAGATTCTTCATAAGTAAGCAAGAAATCTCATCTTTAATCCAATAACACAAATTTCCTAGTGAATATTTAGCGTAAGTGATTTATAAGTGGGCTCATTCACATTTCTCTCTAACCCTATCTTATTCCTAAATCGGTTTCTTTTCTGTAGCATAGTTGTAATCATAACATTAAGAATAAATTTTCAAATATTACTTTTAAAAAAGTTGAAATCTAACTTATGTACCATAAAATGCACCCTTTAAAAAGTACAGTATACAATGTAGTGCTTTTTAGTATATTCTGAGTTGTGCAACTATCACTACTGATTTGTCACCCCAAAAAGTCCTGTACCAATTAGCAGTCAGTCCCCATTTTTCCCTCTCTCTAACTCCTGCAACCACTAATCTACTTTCTGTCTCTATGAATTTGCCTATGCTGGACATTTCACACGATACAATCGAACAATACATGGCCTTTGTGTCAGCCTTCTTTCACTCAGCATAATGTTTTCAAGATTCATCTATGTATATATAGTGTGTGTCACTACCTCGTTCCTTTCTATGACTGAACTATATTCCATTGTATGGATAAACACATTTTATTTACCCATTCATCAGGTAAAGGACATCAAAGTCATTCCATTTTGACCTATTATGAATAATTCTGCTATGGACATTTGTGTTAAATATTATATTTTTAAACCACTGAACAAAATCAGATTATTTTAATTTATGTGTATAGTTAACTTGACAGCTATTATAGACCAGCTAGGAAGATGGAAAGAAATGAACTGGAGAATGAAAAAAACAAAAATATTGTTTTACAATAAACTGTGAAGTATTTAGTTGACCAAAAACCTACTGCTTATGGAAAAATTTACATATACAGCGAAGTAGAGTTCTAAAATACTTCTATTATAGAAATGTATTTGTAATTTTATTTTTTTAGCTCTGTCATTCTAAATGCTTTTTAAATTTCAGGTTGTAATATATAGTAATTCACTGGTCCAGTGTTACTCATGAGTGTAAAAAGTTAGCGCTGAGGCATCAGTGTGGTTTATTGTTTTATGGGTGCTGCTTCAAGTAAGTGCAGCATTAATTGGCTTGAGATTTTAGAATCCATCCACTTGCTGCAGGTTATTTGTAATAATCCCTGTATTTCAGCCCTGGTGGGTAAACTGTGTGAAGATGATGAATGCTGACAAGACACCCAGCTAGCTTCTGTAGTGAGCCAGAGCCATGTAACCGAGCGGGCAGGGAAATGCGCCCTGCAGTGCCAAGTGTCTGGTGCAGCTGTGCAGTGTTTGGAAACAGAAGGAAATTGGTGTGCAGCAATTACAGGTGAAGTGGCTCTTCAGGAGCAAAGGCATCATGGAGCCTGTGACTCAAAGCCACAAAACTGTAAACAATGATAAGCCACCTAGCTAACCAGCAGTTGCAGCTACAAAGCAAATGAAAGGTGGACATGCGGTAGAAGTCAGGGACTCTCAAACTTGAGCACATACTAGATACAGCTGGAGGCTTGTTAAAACAGATTTCTGGGCCCAATCCCATTTGGATTCAGTTGGTTTGGGGTGGGGGGGGCTGAGAACTTCATTCTAACAAATTCCCAGGTGATGGTGCTGCTGCTGCTGATTCAGTGACCACACTTAGAGAACCACGAGCTCAAAGTTACATGCCAGGCACTCTAACTGCGTCATAGCTGTATTATCTTTAAACATATGGAGGTAACACTATTCTAATATTTGACCCAAATATTATTTTCCTCCTGGTCTACTTACAAGTGTTTCTTATTAAAATCTTTCTTTCTGACTAGAGTGAACTATTTCTAGACTCGTTTCTTAGTACTCCGACAGGTATGTTTTTGGTCCTAGAAGTTTAGAATCTCATCAAGGACATATTGTTCTGTTACCTGATACATGGATCCTGCCAGTAGCATTCCTGCCAAATGGTTATTCAGCTTGTGCACGAGCTCAATGAGTGTCAGGAAGCCATTTACCGAATCTGCTCATTTCATGTGTGGAGAACCCTGACGATTAGACAGCTTAAAAAAAAGGCTAAAATCTGATTTTCTACCACTTTACCCTATTAACTCAAGTTCTAACTCATGTACATTATGAGAAGTAGAAGATTAATATTACTAAGGTTTTGTGACTATATTCTAATAATTAAATATAGCCTCTCACCCTTTTCCCCACTAACTCTTTTTGGGTAAAGATTTGCATATCTATTAACCATTCTATATAGATGTCAAGTTTCCTCACCCACCTAGTTGCCTGCCTTCTAAATCTTTACCCACAATTTAACTTAATTCTGTAATAGAGTGAAATTAATTCTAATATACTGGAATGGCATGGACATATGACATATGGTTTTAGATCATATGCTTTGACCTCAGAGGCTTGCATTTGAGTCTCATGTCTGCCCCTCTTTAACTTTGCAATCCTGGGCAAGATTTTTAGCATCTCAGATTTCTTTGCCTCATGTTTAAAATGGGTTTATAAAGCCCACTTCACATGTTGCTATCGGAGGGTAGTGCTAAATAAAGAGAATTAGAAACCAGTTGCAGTGGTTCCTTGGTAGTCGTCATTCATTGGTTCCCAGGAGGTGCAATGAGTACGGTACCAAAAACAACAAGTACCAAACGGATTTTTCCCATGAGGAATAAGCAGTGTGGTACCTCAGTACTCGTCATTAACTGGTTCCAGGAGACGTGATGAATACCAAACAAACAATGAGTGCCAGGACAAAATTTTCCCATCAGAATGCGTTGAGTACCAAATTCGATGAGTTTCAGAACATTTGAGTACCAAGCAACAACTGTATTGAAATGCAACAAAATCCTTAGACTTCTCCTCCTTGCCAAACAGATGAACAATTGCCCTGGATTCCCACCTGCTCCCACTCCCTCTGCAGAAGTCTGGAGCTGTGTTTTCTGCAGAAGGTACATGGAGGGTCTCTGGAATGAGAGCCACTAGGCACAGTTCCGTGAGTGGGTACTGTAACAACCACTGCAGGATTATGCAAGCATGTGTAAATGCCCTGAGCAGCAATACTGAAATCAAGAAGATGGGAGAATTTTGCCTTCAAACTTCTGAAAGAAAGGGACTTCTCACCTAGAATTCTTTACTTAAACCAAACTATCATTAAGCCTAAAAGTAGAGTACAGACATCTTCTCAAAACTTTCACTGTTCTTGCATCCTTTTTCAGTGAACTATTAGAGAATGTGCTACTCCAGGGTTGTCCAACCTGGTGGCTTCCCTGGGCCACATTGGAAGAAAAAGAATTGGCTTGGGCCACACATAAAATACACTAATTCTAATGATAGCTGATGAGCTTTAAAAAAAAAAAATTGCAAAACAATACAATGTTTTAAGGAAGTAGATGAATTTGTGTTGGGCCGCATACGGCCTTCAGGCCAGAGGCTGGACAAGCTTGGGCAGCTCCAAAATGAGAGTAAACCAAGAAAGAGAAAGACATAGGACATAGAAAACAGGAGGCTGGCAAAGGACTCTGTCAGATGACAGGTTTCTGTGTTTCCGACAGCACACCCAGTTGAGAGTATTGCAGCGTGACTCAGGACGCAGATGTGTGTTCCATCGTGAGCATGCCCATTACCCTCATACCCTTTTTAATCCAAGGACAGAATGTCCGGATAAACCTGACCTAGATTCTTAAGTATGCTTGTCTTGTCTTGACCATGTGCAGAAATTCCTACTTTTCTTTTTATATTCTGCTGCTGCATCAGCTAAGAATACTCATTTCACCCCCCAAAATTTTGTGATTGAAAGTTTTCCAGAGAACTAGAGAGCTCTGAAGCAGAAAATAGAAGCCACCTACTTCAGCCATGACTTTTGCAGGAGGTCTAGTTTAGTTTAGAGGGACACGGATATGTAAAAGAAAATATGGAAAGATAATTCACGTGTGCTAAGCCTTAATTTCCTTGTTCTATGGCTATACAGAATAAGTTTTTTTTTTTTTAATTAAGTAGCAAGTCCAGAGTTAATTTGAAAGACTTTAGAAATGGATTTTACCCATTTGTACCACCTAATATATAAATAAATGTACATAGATATTCCAAGGAGAGAAGAAAAAGTTCTATGTCCAAGAAAGTTTGGAAAACACTTGAATAAGTTACTGTAGATTTCTCAGAACTTTAACTGTGCTAATGGACACTGTTACTCTTCTAATGGGAGGCACAGTATGTGATTGCTGAGGCTTATTTGACTTAGAAGGGCTGTTTTCACGAAACATCTTTTTCTATCTTCAGGGCCACAGTGCTCCTCAGAACACAGTTCTGGAAATAATGATTTAGAATGAATTGTGAAAGAAGAGAGTGTATATGATTTTGCCTGAAAGGGGGTTAAAATATCACTAAATCTTCAATTTTAGGGAAAATTGTTTTAGAGTGCCTTTTATTTTACTTAAGTTTTTTGGTGGAAAAATTAATTGTGGACCTGTGCTGGTGTTCTAGATCTCAGATGGGTTGGACTTCGGGTCTTGACTATATTTGATTACTGAGAGAAGATTATTCTCACAACTTTTGGGTACTTGTAGTTGGTTGTTCATACTGCCATAGTATTCTCTGTAGGAAAAAAAAGGGGTGGGGGAGCAAGAATCAAAGTTGCAGATTTCTCAGACTTTCTATTTTCAATGCCAGTTTTAAATGCCACCAGTAGAAGAGGGTGTAATACTCTATTTTTCTGCTCTCTTTTATAAGTGAAATGTAAAAATGTTTTGGTTAGGGTTTGAGAGTCAAGATGAATATTGATAATTCTATTTTTGTTTCATTTCCATGGTATCATTGATATATAATGTTATATAATGTTAGATGTTCACTGTTTCCTGCTTCGGGTTTATGTAGGCTTGTGATGACTGTTTAGCATGTAAAATTCCAGGTAGTGTATGTTGAGACCTTTCAGATAGGATTTTACATTGCATTATTTTAGCTGGTACTCTCATATATTAGCATAATCTTTCTCTCTCATTTATACATTTTCATTTCAGCCACCTCGGAAGGAGCATCCTCCTCTACTTTATCTGTGTCGTCTCCTGACTCAGCCTCTCTAGAGAAGCCCATTCCTCTCTTACCCCCAATTTTGGCCAGACCGTCCTTCTGGACTTTGTCCCATCAACAGTCTTCTGCCTCCTTTAAAGATAAACATCAGACAGCTGAGGTTCGTCACTCCTTTGATCCAAGGAGCACAGTATCTTCTGATGAAGAAGGAAGTGACAATCTCAATCTACCAGAAATTCTTCCATATAACTCTGACTCTGCTAAAAACAAAAGTCATATTTCTAACTGTAACTGGGTAGAGTTTTCCACTCAAAATGTAGACCACTTCACCTCTGTGTCCTGTTCCAGTTTTCAGACAACCAAAGGTCCACCTAGGGAGCCTGAAGCAAGCAGTTCTATTCAGGTTCTTCTAGGGGAGGTAAAAAATGCAATAGTCAAATTACACGAAGATCTGACGATGGTGATACAAGAACTTAGTGTCATCAATAGCCATCTGGTAAACATGAGTGGGAATAGTTCACAAACAAGCACGTCTCTGCAGGTTCCCCGGTCTTCTGAGGGAAGCCCAGATCCACTCTAATCATCCTATAGCCATTGCTGATAGAACCCAAAGACAAGGACTGAACCTTCTATGGATTCTCGTTACCGTGGCAAAATAGGGTGATGGCTTGATTTTTCCTTGTCAGGTTTATTCATAAATATCTTTCAAAATCAACAGATTTATTGAGTGGTTTATTTTTTAAACAGATAAGGTACCACCTTTCACAATATTTTTAGATTTAGATATTAGTTCATTTGCAATTGAAGAGAATTTTCATTCTTCCATGCTCTGTACTTTACCTCAAAATATGTTAAGCATTAGTGGAAGTTGTGATATGACCTGCAAATGACTCTTCTAGAACTTTCAGATAAGTTGGCAGTAAGAAACCCTTTATTTTTCATCTGTATGGGGTGTCCTTGTTCACAAGCCTTTGCCTTGAGCTAGGAGGATTGAATCTGGGGTACATATTTCACATGTTCTCATGCCAAGTTTCAAGTTCTGCAGACTAAGGGCCAGAAACCTTCCCCTTCTTGTGGTGCCACATTGGTCTGGAGTTAAGGTGAGACAAATAGAACATGGAACAGATGTCTTTATTGTTAATGTACATTGCAAAGTGAATGCAAGTGTGTACTCTTTTATCTTGTGTTTTGAAAATAAATTTGACATGTTTCATCTCTTATGTATCTCTTACATTCATTAAGACAACCTTTCAAATAGAAATGTCTCAATTATTATATTTCTGGAGAAAAGTGGTCTACTTTGGGGGTTATAGACCAGTGCTTCTCAACATACTGCGCAGTAGAATCAATGGAGAAGCTTTTATTTTTGTTTTATCTTTATTTGGGAGAACAGTGTAAGGGGCTGCCTGTACCCATCACTCAGTTTCAACAATGGTCTACTCAAGGCTACAATGATCCCTGGTAATTTTGGACAAATACGGGACAATGAAAAAATATCTTAATGCTTGGTGCCACTCCCAAACCAAAACTGATTTTCATCATGCACACTGGGTGAGAACAATGGGAAGGAAGTGTTAGTGCAGCACCTCTAAAGCGAGGGGACGTGTGGCACGTTGGAGGAACGTCAGGGCGGCCAGAGGGCTGGTGTGACGGCAGCGATGGGGAGAATAGTAGAGGCTTGAGGTCATGGCAGAAAGAGCAGGGAGCAATGCCAGGTAGTAGAGTCCTGAAGACCACTGTTAGAGTCTCCCAGATTCCCCAGGTCAACCCCAGCCCGTTTCCTCACAAGGGTGGCGCGTTTCCAGTTCTCTCCCATTGCACGGGCATTGGGCTCCACTTCGCATTGTCAGGAACCTCGGCATTAGCCTGCCTGCCTTGTGTGAGGAGATTTCCATTCCTGTCATCTTTCAAGGTTATCAAAATGAAAGTTGGAATTATTGAACTTAACAAGTACCCTTAGGGAAATGTGGCTTCTGTGACCATTTACCTGTCAGGTCTCTGTCTTCTACTGTTATTCAGGAGACTCTGTACCCGGCCCTGGGGACAGAGTGGTGAGCAAGATCAGACACAGTTCCTGTCCTCACAGAGCTTGAGTTCTAGAGCTGTAGAGAACTTGATAGATTAATCAAATTGCTTTTTTAAAATGTAAAAGCTAATAGTTCTGGGAAAGGATATTTAGGATTTGACCTGGTAAAGGAATTCTTAAGGAAGTAACTTTTGAGCTGAAAGACGAATTTTAGAATTATTGAAATAAATGCCACTAATGACATGTCAGGCAAATAAATTTCTTTATGGAATAAAATAGAGCATTAAAAACAAAATCTCAAGACGCCTTCTGTTGGCTTTCTTCATACATCTGGGAGACCCATGGATGGATTCTTAGGAGTTAGGAGGACATGTATCTTTTCTTTTGTACTGGCTAGCACATTTCCAAATTTTGTGCCTTGGGAAGAGTTTAGATGAAAAACCTCCAGAGATAAAGCATTCCTCCCTCCCCGCCTCGTCACCAAAATGTGCTGAATCAGGTATCTTGATATTTACTGAGACAAATCCCACAAACAACCGAGGCAACAAAAACTACCCCTTTGGAAAACCACCTTACTGTGTGCTTACTACCTGCATATAGTAACTCCAGATATTAACTAGGTTTCACATAGTTCACATATTTTAATTCAACCATTTGTTAATTAGCATAATTAACAAGCACTTATTTGAGTTTCTATTTAGCCAATTCTATTACATGAATAGAACAAACTTGGCTTAAATTAAAAGTGAGTATATTCTGATTGACTTTGTAATTATCTCAGATTAAAAATACCTCATTAGATGTTACTTTCTTAATCATTTTACTTGGAACTTGAGGATCTTACTGTAAGGCAGTTATAAAAATATCTTAGTTTACTTACTGTCAAATTGCTCAAGTGTTCATTCTTTAAATATTTATTAAGCACTCATTCTGAGTAGGCAATTTGCTAGACATTGGAGAGGCAATGATGAACAAGATGGATGCAGTCCTATTTCAGTGCTACAGTTAAATGGAGACACAGAGAGACAAATGGGTAATCGGGGTGTGATGTATAAGTCCTACGACCAGCTCTGATTTAGGGGCCAGGGAACGCTTTATGAAAGAAATGAAGTGCAAACTGAATAGTGAAGGGTATGCAGGAGTTAACAAGAGGAGGTTGGGGTAGAGGGAGAATTTTCTAGGCAGAGAGAACAATGTGTACAAAAGCTGTTAGCTAGAGAGAACTCAGTGAATTTGAGGATAGGGTGTACAAAACCGGTGGGTCAGAAGTTTGAGCACTTAGTTACCCTTTATACAGCGACACAGTAGATGGTGGTTAAATACTTAGCATTTATACCCTGGATCACAGAAAAAGAATGAAAGACATGGAAATGGATCATGTTGAAAATAATGTCATAAACATTTGAGGGTTAAAGGGTTTCCAAAATTTATTCACAAACTGATTTAAAAAAAAAAGACTTTAAAAAGGGGGTTTAGAGACCTTGGTGACTCATCTCCACACAGAATGGGTTCATTGTGACAGTGGTTTGCTCCTGGGTGTGCAAGGACCCTTTTGTGTGTCCTCATTTAAAAGAGAACAGGCATACTGAGAACAACTGGGGAGTTGGTTACATATTCAGTATACTGGGGACTGTTTTGGCTAGGTTTCACTTTGTTTTTAATAGAGTGGATTCTGAGATGTGATAAAAGAGTTTAGAGATATGGAACTGAAAGATTTTTATTTCTTGCAGAACACCAAGTAATTTGAGGAGGCCAATGACATTGTTATGGCAGAATATGTGTGCCACCTTTTATCAGCAGGCAGGATAGAAAAGAGTAATAAACTGGCTCAGAAGAAACTAGGTTTGCAAGACGATTTTGTTTGGTAATTTTGAATTCTGTTTTCTCACTGATGGTGCAGAAAGTTCTCAAAGATATGATAATTATTGCAGAATTAGGCCCTCGGGCATTCCCAACTATTCAAACAGTAAAATTCCATTATAAAATAGTGCAATCTGTGTGTTCAATTGTGCCGCAGCTGAGAAGTTGTCTCCTATAGTGTATACAGCATTATTCTTATAACGCAGAACACCCATAGCAAGATGCAAAAGTAATTCTAAGACGTGGTGATTAATTAAAAATTTGTGGTAAGAGATAAGACTGACTGAAGGATGAGCTCCAGAATTCTGGTGGTATTATTATTATTATTATTATTATTATTATTATTGCTACAATGATTTTATAATGATGACTTATTGAATGCTAACAATATTCTAAGCACTTTTTAATTCTCTCAACAACCCTACCAGGAAGGTCATAGTATTGGCACATTGCACATGAGAAAACGGAGGCTAGGAGAAGCTAAGGAACTTGTCCAGGGTCACGCTGGTAGTAGTGAGGGCCAAAGCCAGACCTTGACCCATGGTCTGTGTTGGTGTGGAGCATGTGCTTGTAACAACACTTGATGGCACTGCCTCACAATTCCAGGTGAAGGTAGCCCAGTGGGTGACGCTGCTCTTGTCTGGGATGGAAAAGTGGGGAAGATGGGCAGTCCCGCCTGTCTGTCCCCCGCTTGGGGAGGAGTCAGAACTCCTGCCTTCCACACCCGCCCTCCCTGTTCACCTCCTGCTCTAGCTGCTCACACCCTGCTCCTACGACCCCTCAGCTGAAGCTGCCGCCCCAGACCTTCTGGATGGCTTCTGCCATTCCCCCTGTTTCTGAGGAGACATCTGCCTCCATGCACACTTCTAGCCCTCCTTGCCCTCTTCCATGTCGACACCCTAATTAGCAGAGGCTCAGGCAGAGCTAGAACATGTTAAGAGCTGGTTTAGGAATAAAGAGCCTGTCTCAAGATCTCTTTTTCCCACCTAATTAAACCTGAGAAATGTCATGTAGACACACACATGCAATTCTAACTGGGGACTGTAGTCACTAGCTCACACTCACAAAGGAGAGTTTCCATTTCCATAATAAGACGGGTCTGTGCCTCTGGACTATGTAATATACACTTAAAAACCACACAGAGGGGAAGCCGGGATGGCTCAGTGGGTTAAGTGCTCACTTTGCAGCGCCGGGGATCGAATCCCGGCCCCGGCCCGT
This sequence comes from Craseonycteris thonglongyai, assembly GCA_004027555.1. Lineage (NCBI taxonomy): Eukaryota > Metazoa > Chordata > Mammalia > Chiroptera > Craseonycteridae > Craseonycteris > Craseonycteris thonglongyai. The sequence continues at coordinate 121,032 of PVKE010000638.1, read as the reverse complement.
GCGGACCCATGTGCTCAACTGGGAGCTCCCCCAGTTCAGTTCTCTCTCTGTCTCTGTATCTCTCTCTCTCTCTCTCTCTCTCTCTGTCAAAAACAATAAAATTAAATTAAATTAAATTAAAAAACCACACAGAGCAATCTAGAAACAGCCAACAGAAGCTAAAGGAAAAAAAAATTTTTTTTTCTCACTATACTCCCAACCCCCCTCCCATCTGGCAGCCATCAAAATGTTCTCTGTATCTATGAGTTTGTTTCTGTTTTGTTTGTTTTGTTTGTTTGTTTTGTTCTCTAGATTCCACATAATTGAGATCATATGTGTTTCTCTGTCTGACATATGTCACTTATGATACCGTCTATGTCCATCCATGTTGATGCAGATGGCAAGATGTCACTCTTTATGGCTGAAGAATATCCCACTGTACATACGTGCCACCTCCTCTTTAGCCTTTCATCTGCTGATGAACACTGAGATTGCTTTCATATCTTGGCTGTTGTAAAAAATGCTGCAGTGAACATATGGAGACATATGTCTTTTTCAATTAGTGTTTTGGGTTTCTTTGGATAAATACCCAGAAGTGGAATTGCTGGGTGCTTCTTTGTATCTTGTTATAGCTTTTGTTCCCAAGTTTATCTTGTCTGGTATAAGTATTGCTACCCCATATTTTTTTTAATTTCCATTTTTATGAAATATCTTTTCCATCTCTTTACTTTCAGTCTCTGTGTGTCTTTCAATCTAAAGTGAGTCTCTTGTCTCAGCATAGTAAGGCTTTTGTTTCTTGTCCATCCAGCCGTCCTATGACTTTTGATTGGGGCATTTAATCCACTTGCATTTAAAGTAATTGTTGATGGATATGTAGTTATTGCCATTTTATTACTCATATTTTTTATCTTCATTTTCTTCTTAAAGAAGTCCTTTTAACATTCTTATAATACAGGTTTGGTGGTGGTGAACTCCTTTAGCTTTTTCTTGTCTGGAAGTCTTTCTATCTGTCCTTCGATTCTAAATGACAGCCTTGGGAAAGCTGAGATGGCTCAGCGAGTAAAGCGCTCACTTTGAAGCCCTGAGGACCGAGGATCGAATCCCAGCCCCGGCCCATGTGGACCCACATGCTGAACTGGGTGTGCCCCCAGTTCAGTTCTTGCCGGGGCCTATAAGGGAGGCTCCCGGCCCAGTTCCTGCCCTGTGCAGCTCTGTGCTCACCTGTGGAGTGAGACTATATGGAAAACTAATGTCAACTATGGAGACTGCTCTGGGCCCTCCCCCTTCTCTCTGTCTCTCTCTGTCTCTGTTTCTCTCTGTCAAAAAGCAATAAAATAAATCTTAAAAAAAAATTTTTTTTTAATGACAGCCTTGCTGGGTAGAGTAGTTTCGGTTGTAAGCCCCTCCTTTTCATCACTTTGAATATTTCATGCCTATTCCTTCTGACCTGCGAAGGTTTGGTTGAGAAATCAGCCGACAGTTGTATGGGAGTTCCTTGGAGGTAACTAATTATTTTCTCTTGCTGCTTTTAAGATTCTCTCTTGGTCTTTAACCTTTGGCATTTTAATTATGATGGGCCTCTTTGGATTCATCTTGTTTGGGACTCTGAGCTTCCTGGCCTTGTATTTTCTTTACCAGGTTAGGGAAGTTTTCCATCATTATTTCTTCAAATAAGTTTTAAACTCCCTGCTCTTTTTTCCTTCTTCTCTGCTTGTCCCAGAGGCCCTTTAAACTATCTCATTTTGGGGGGATTTTTTTTTTCTGTTCTGATAAGGTGTTTTCTGCTCTTTATCTTCCAAATCGCTGACTTCATCCTCTACTTTATCTAATATACTGTTGGTTCCCTCTAACATATTCTTAATTTGAGTTATTGTATTTTTCATTTCTGACTGGTTCTGTTTTATGTTTTCTATTTCCATTTTTACATTTCCTATCTCTTTGTTGTTCTTCCCAAGATAATTGAACATCCTTATAAACAGTATTTTAAACTCGGCATCTATAGATTGCTTGTCTCCATTTTGTTTAGTTCCTTTTTTTAGAGTTTTGTTCCATTCTGTCATCTGGGACACGTTTGTGTCTCCCTTTTGGCTGCCTTCCTGTTTCTGTTTCTCTGCATTAGGTGGAGCTCTACATCTCCTGGTCTTGGTAGAGGGGCTTATGTAGTAGGTGTCCTATGGGACCCAGTGGCTCAGTTTCCCTGGTCACCTGAGCCAGGTGCTTCTGGTGTGTCCCTTGTGTGGGGTAAGTGTACCCTCCTGATGTAGGTGAGCCTTAGTTTCTGTTTGCACGTCAGTGGAAGAGACTGACCCTCGGGCTGATTGGCTGTAAGGACAGGCTGTGACTGCAGTGGAGGGAATGTGGTGCAGGGCTGAACCTACGGAGCAGGGTTGGCTTTAGTGGGGCTCTGGGGCCCCCCAGTCTGCCCTTTGGGTGTGTTGTCATGGAGACAGCCAGCTGGTGCTCTGGTTCAGTCTGAAGTTGGCCACTGGGCATGCCAGCCACAGGGCCTCATGGGATGGGCTCTGGTTCAGGCCAAGTTCAGCTGCTGCCTGTGCCCTGCTTGGGGCCACCTGGAATGAGCCACAAAGCAAACTGCAGATGGCCACCACCCACACTGGGCTTGGAGGTGCCCGAGAGAGGCCAAGCCGCAAACTGAGGCTGGTTTTACTAGTGCCAGGTTTGGAATGCTTCGCATGAGGCATGGAGCGTGCTGAGGCCAGATGCTACTTGTTTAGTGTTTGTGAACCTCTGAGGGATTTTTAGGAAAGTCCCCAGCATAAGCCAAGACAGGTTATTTGTATGGGAAAGCCACTTGAAGCAACTTGCATGGGCCAGAAACCTGAGTGGGGTAGGGTCTCGGAATCACCAGAGTGGGGCTAAAAGCGTTAGCCATGTTGATGGAAACTCAGACTTGACACTGGCTCACCTCTGCAGGCTGGGTAGCGGGGAGGGCTCAACAAAGGAACAATGGTTTCTGCCAGCACTTCTGTCTGGGAGAAAGTTGCCCCTCCAGCCCTTGTGCTGAAGCCAGACAATTCAGTTCCTCCGCTTATGTCCCTGGCACCTTTTGAGCTGCTGCCCTGGCGCTGGAGCTCAGAGCAAATGAGTTTGTCAGCAAATCCCTATAAGAGGACTCCAGCAGCCTTCTATCTCACTCAGCCACCATTTCCGCTGGTTATCACAGACAGAAGTTGTGGGGACTTCTCTTCCCAGCATTAGAATGCTGAGCTGGAAGCCTGGTGTGGGGCTGGGACCCCTCACTCCTCAGGGGAGACCTCAGCAGCCAAGGTATCCCCAGATTTTAACTGCCACATGGGTGTGGGACCAGCTCATTTTGAATCTTCACCTCTCCTACCAGTCTTGACATGGCTTCTGTGTGTCCTTAATTGTAGGACTTCTGTTCAGCTAGACATTCGGTGATTCTCAGTGATGGTTCTATAGTTTAGTTGTAATTTTGATGTGGTTGTGGGAGTTGATGAGCACAGTGTTTACCTGCTCCACCATCCTAACCCTGCGAAGGCTGAAGCTGATCTGAGAGATACAAACTCTTTTCTTAAAAATTAGTTTTGAATTCAGTTACATATAACATATTCATGCTTCATTAAAAAAAAAAAAGCGGTGGCAAGCACTTAGTGGTGTCTTGTAGCGGTCAGTTCCATGATCCCTCATGCCAATGGGAGGATATTCGCCTCACTTCCACACCCCTGCAGAAGAGAGCCTCGGGGAGTGGCCACCAACCCCTGAGGCTGGCTTTTATTAACCCTAATCCTGTCCGATCCACCTGTGTTTCCCCTAGGCCTCCCAAAAAACAAAAACAAAACAAAAAACAGAGAAAGGACTAAACTAGAAACAGTAACATATTAGATTAAGCCAAGTGTGAGAATAAACACAGAGCTTGAAAAGCATAGATCCCAAAGATTAAAAGAATGCGCAAAAGGGAAGAAAATTCACACATGGAGACCAGCAGAGCCGAGCCATTTGAGGACCCAGCACAGTGGTCCAGCCCTTTCACAAGGGCAGAATGGCAAGTCAACCACAGACTCTAGAGAGATAGCGTCAGTGGCCAGTTTGAACGCCTTTGGAGAAGGGAGAGGAGGCAACATAATTAAGAAGCTGATTCGAGGTTGAAAGAGAGGAGTAGGAGGTAGATGTTGGTCTGTGAAGGAAGGCAGGGAGGCATGGCCACCCACCTCAGTGGGAGCAAAGCAGGACCTGCATGTGGGTACCAGCAGGCACACTCCCCACTCATGGGAACCATCGAAGAGGGCACAGTCACCCAGGACTTTCAGGAAACATAAAACCCAAACTTCCAACGTTCGTGATGCAAGGGGTTCTTACAGAAGATGCATGAGATGCACCTTCCTCCTGTCCATCAAAATCCACCTACACGTCCTCCAAATAAACAGGAGCCTCTGGACCCTGTGGGGAGGTGGGCTTTCCCAGCCTTTGCAAAAGCTGCAGAGGGAACAGCAGCGGCCTCCTGTGAGCGCCCTTCCTTTGCTGAGCACAGCTGTCCAAGGCAATTTTGTCTGGGGCTGGACAGGTCCACGCTGGCTACTCACCTGTTTGCTGGGAACCACTGCTGAGCACGGCCCTGCTGCCGCAGCCTCTAAACTGCCATGGCTCCATTGAAGGGGAAGGCTTCATTAACCACCTTCACCAGCCACAGTCCCCACTAGGGACAGTAATGGCACACAGCTTGCAAACAAAAGGTTCTCAGGCTCTTTTACCTTCCGAGTCGGTGGGGAGTTGACTGACAGGCCTCATCCTGAGGCACATGCATTTCCTCTTTTAAAGTGTTTTGGGAAGCTACAGGGGGAAACTCAACACACGTTTGCTGGTTATTTATCTCAGAAGGTTTCTGCTGCTCACATTTCAGTCCCCTTGGGATCATTCAAATCCCCTTGGCCTTGTGCTTCCTAACATTTGTGGAGCATTTTACAGTTAGCAAAGCATTAGAACTCATCTCTAGTCACATGGCTTTTCGGAGAGCTAAAGGGATTGTGGGCTCAGAGAGGCTGAGTCACTGCCTCAAGGTCACACAGCTCTGAGCAGCAGGGCTGAGATGCCTCCCCCAGGCTTTGGGTGCTGGAGGCATCAGATGCTGCTAGCTGGGCCGCCTCCAGTCCCTCTCAAGCACAGGGAAGCGTCAGCATTCTCATCAGCTGCCAAACACTCAGTGTGGAGGCTCTGCCCTTAAAACCGGCTGTTATGTTCTTAGTCTTGTAGATTAGCTTTGTTTAAGCCATTAACATATTTCATCAGCTCTAATATATGGAAATTAGTGTTTTCCTGTGGCTCATTCATCTCCACTTCTTCCTTTAAAACACCAAGGTTATTGGGAACAGTATTACTCAAAGACCAGATACCTCAGTCTTGAGAGAAGCCCAAGAGTGGGAGGGCAATCATCACTCTGATTTCGCCTCGGTGCCTAAGTGGCAGTCATTAACGGGGTGAACGTCCATGACCAATCTCCTCAACTCACATGTGAACAAACATTTCAGTAAGAGCAGGCCCTTCCCCAGGCACACCCCCAAGAGAATGCAGTGCAGCCCAAGGCCGGCTCTCCTGGTCTTACCTTTCAACCACCTGGAGATTCTGCAGGGCGGTGGGAAGCAGCGCCTGGGAAGCGCATCGTTGGGGGATCAGACAGGACTGATCTGAGTCCAGCCTCTTCCCCTCGTCTCTGCGGCCCGAGGCCTGCTACTCAGCCTTCCTCAGGCTCTGTCCCAGCACCTGCTGAATTCAACTTACTCGAAAGTGAATAGCACCCACTTTGCCTCATTATCGTAAGAATTAAATGAAGGACACCGGGACAGCTCAACAGGTTGAGCACTTGCCTTGCAACTGCAAGGTCCGGGGATCGAATCCTGACCCATGCGAACCCAGATGCCGAACTGTGGTGTGACTGGTGACCGCTGAGATGGCTGCGAAGGCTCTCGCCTCCCGTGCAGGAGGCCCCTGGTTTGGTTCCAGCCCCATGTGGCCCCACACCAACATCCACATCCACATGGTGCTGGAACCCATGTGGAATGAAAACATGTCACAACTAATGATGTACAGCTGTGGAGACTGCTTTGGGCCCTCCCTCTTCTCTCTCTCTCTCTCTCATACCTTCTCTCAAAAACAATAAATCTTAAAAAAAACATGTCTGCACGATGCCTTGCACATAATAGATGCTCAGTAAATATTAGCTCTCTTCTCTCATCTCCACGATCCCCACATATCTCACAGAGTCCTGGGATTTTTCAGTCAACCTAACATTGTCATGTGGGCAGTTCTACAACAAATATGTGCTTCCTGAGCTGACTTTCTGGTTCACTTAGTTGACAAAGTGAACCATTTTTCAGTACCTGGGTTTTCAGAATCCAGCAAGGGGCACCAAGCCAGCTGGTGGGCTGTCTTCTTTGAGAAAGACACAGGTCAAACGCCATGCCTGGCATTAGCTGATCGGGCTGTGTGTCTCCAGGCCCCACGTGGCGTGGGCCTTTGTGTCTGCCGCGCAGGCATCAACTGCACTGCTCCGAGGAGCCTGCACCCCAACGAGCAGCATTCAGAAGCAAGGAGCCCCACCAGCACTCGTGTCTCTGTGCTCAGGGCTCCAGCTGGCCCTTGCCGCAAAATGTCCCTCGTGGGAGGGCCGCCCCTGGCCGGGGTCACGGCCGCCTTGATGTCATAGGTTCAGAAGCGCCTGCGCTGTCAGCCTTTTCAGATGTACTCAAGCCAGAGGAGACTGATTGTGATCACTCAAATCAAAAGGGACCATTTGATAAGCCAGGCCGTTCTTTGGTATCAGACTTCAAGTGGTTATTCATTCATTTATTTATTCAGTGAACAAACATCTAGGAAGGCTGGGCACTTTCCCACATTAACTCATTTAATCCTTGAAAATAATTCCGAGCGGTCTCATTATCCTCCCTCTAACAGACGAAGAAACGGGGTTGAACAGATGAGGTGATTTTCCCGGATGCCCGCTCTTGTGGTGGACACAGGATAGAGGCCGGAAAGGACCCGGAGACTAGAGAGAAAGGCAGCGGGGAGACCAGCCTAGAGCACAGGCTGGGGCCTGAGTGTGCACCTGAGGGGTCTATGCAGGAAAACAACACACCAGCATCTTGGTGCCTGTAACGCAGAAAGGGGAAAGAACAGCGCATGAGTGACAACCCTGTGGCCCGGCATCTTCCCCTCTGTCCTTCAGGGCGTCTCTAGCTAGCCATAGATGTGCCCTCCCCCACGAAGCTTTTAGAATTCTCAGGGCCCCCGTATTCATCAGCTCTTGCCGCGTGAGGCCGTGGTCGCACCCCTGATTCTCAGTGGCCTACAACAGCCAGGGGCCATTCCTCACTCAGGGAAGATCAGCGGCTGGCCAGCCACGGCTCTGAGTCCCGCGTCTTCTTTCTGGGGTCCAGGCTGAGCCCGCCGCTCCCTGGGGCGCTCTGTCATGGCAGAGAGGAGAGAACGCAGGTGGAGCCACAGCACGGCTTTGAAAGCTTCTGGCGAGGGCGGCGTCCCTCGGAAGCCACGCTGACCAAGCCTGGCGTCCAGTCAAGCAGCGAACAACGGCAGCAGTGCCATCCCCCACCATAGCGGGTTACACCTACGGCCTCCATCGCCCAGTTCACAACCCGGAAATAAGAGCAGTTCCCTCTTAACGAGGCGTTTGCTTGTGTAAAGAGGAAATGAAATCCAGTCTAGCACAGGACGCTGTCGATTTACTCACAGTTGTGCGGTGCCTGGCGCAGTCCCTGGCATACAGTGGGTGCTCAAGAGCTATTTGTGCGGTTTTATTCATCAGTGAGTATTTACTGAGCACCTACTCTGTGCCAGGTGCCATAGCTTTGAGGACCTAGTCATGAGAATAAGATTCCTGTTCTTATGAACCTTCCACTCCAGTTAGTGGGGGCGCAGGCATTAGACAAGACACCTCAATAAGAATTCCAGGGTGGTAAGAGCTGTAAAGAAAATAAACAGAATCAATGAAAACAGGATAGAGAGCGAGTGAGACTTATCTAGAAAGACCCCTCCAAAGAGGTAGCTTCGAGCTGAGACCTCTATGGTGAGAAGCCGGTCACGAGAAGCTAGAAGGAACCAGCACCCTGAGAAGGCATCCCGTCCGAAGGCCCTGAGGCAGGGATGAGACGAACTGTTTAAGAAACCGAAGGGGGGAAATCGGGCCAAGGTGTCCTGAGCACAGGGTGCCCGCACACCGAGGGGAGCGGGAGAAGGCGGGAACGTGGCCCTTCCCAGTGTCTTATCTCAGCGCTGCTGGCACCCGGCGCAGTGCCTGGGGCAGGAGTCTAGGAAACATCGGTTCTGGAAAAACCCGCGTCAGGACGGAGCAGTAGCACACCAGGGGCAGAGGGCCCCGGCCCCTGGAAGAGCCTGCGGAGCCTCTGCGGGTCTTTTTGATTCTCCTTGATTCTTGGTTGGCGCCTAGAAACTTCTCTCAGCGCGGCATCTCTCCCTGACATATTACAAATTCCAAAATTACAGCAGATTTTATATGAGATTTCACGGTAGCTTTCTGATGACCTAGAGATGCACTTCATTCCTCTAAATAAGCTCTCCCCAGATCACAGTGTGGGACAGACAGGCTCTAACTAATCCCATCCGCTGTACACTGACGGCTACCGGATCCGCCTCCAAATCAGGACAGCCGCTGACCTTGGCCTGGGTTCCAGTGTGACTTTCACTGTAAGGTGACCAGATTTTAACATTGGTAAAGTGGGACACCATTGACCAGGGAGGGGGGGGTAGGGGGAGGGGTTCTTGATTAAAAATTGGGTCTATCTCCCGCCGTTCCCTAGCTTGTCATGCATTCTTTCCAAACATCGGGACTTTTTTAAAACGCCGCGGGACACGGGACAAATTGTTAAACATCCGGACTGTCCCGCCCAAAGCGGGACGTCTGGTCACCTTACTCTGGGGATCTGGATCTCACTACCCATAAACAGTGAAGTCACATGGTGTGCCCACATAACTCTGCATGTATATACCAACGCGGCCTGCTAGCCGAGGAGAGGCAGAGAATAGCTCAGTAACGCTGTGCCTTCAGCCTCAGGACAGCTGAGATAGGAGAGCAGGCGCCGTTTCCTCAGCGCTCAGGCGCCTCCCACGGTGTGAGCACCTTTCCTTCTGTGGTCTAGAGACCCGCGTGTTTACAGATCTGGGGGGCCTGGCACAGGCCGCGCACTCAGGGTGGTGGCAGGCGGCCGGCTCGCTGAAGAGTCGAGGCTCGGGTGGAGTGGGGCCCTCCCCGTGCTGGGCCAAGCCAGGGCGGTCAGTGGGAGAGGGAGATGGGGGACAGAAAGGTGGAAGGGAGTTCATTGTACCCTCACACCACGCTCTGTAAGCGGGGTGTTGCCATCCCCCATGCTGTGGTGAGCAAATTAGGCCCAGAGAGGTTAAGGAGCTGCCCAAGAGCACATAGCCAGCAACAGTCAGAGGCAGGGATTGAATGCAGGTCTGCCTGAAGCCAAAGAGTCTGCCAACGACATGACACGACATTGCACTTGCTACCAGAGAGGTGTGAAGAGAAAGAACCTGGGGCTGTGTGTGATCAGTGAGAAAGATAAGACAAGATGAGCAGCTGGAAAGGAGAAGGAGAAGGAAAGGGTTGTTGAGGGCAGGGGAGAGGGCTGAGGGAGAGGCTAAAGAAACACAATTGCAAGCAGAAGCCTCAAGGACAGACATTTGGAGACTTAGAGGTTGTCAAAATCCTGATGAGTTTTTCCTGAAATCTGGTATCCAACCACCTATGGCAGGACTTCGGGACAAGGGAGACAGTCTGCAACACAGCCAATTAGACTGAATGTTTTCCCAAAAGCTTCTCAGTCGCCCCTGCAGGGGGCCATTCATGTCACAACGGAAAGACCCAGCATCTTCCATCTGTAGCTCTGCATCATGATGTTTTGTTATCAGACTCTGGGGCCTGACTCTATTAAAATTCTGATGCTTCTGTGGCTTTGGGATTGGATAACGATAGAAAAGAAGAAGAAGAAAAAAAAACAAAAAACTAACAGCAGTCAGTACACCAGGGGTCAAATGCAGGCCGTGCTCAATGCCGTGGTCGCTGAGCAGCTAACGTCCTGGTGGCAAGAGAACAAACGCCTCCCACAACTATGGGTTCACGGTCATGGCTGATTCTTGGGTCGTGTGAAGGACGGGAAGGATTATCGTCAGTAATAACAACAGTAATACATCACTAGTTTACATTTGTATTTCACGTGTGTAATTTTCATCTGTGAGGACCTGATGATTTATTTACAAAGTGCGTCCTATACAATTTTCTCACTCCATCCTGACAACCCAGCAAAGCAAGCAGGAAAGACTGTGGCAACGAAGTCTGCCTGGGTCCCTTCCTCCCTGGAGATCAGGTGTGGCCATGTCACTTAAAAGGCAGCTGAAGACTATACACCACAAGTCACATGTTCCCTGCCCAGGCATGGCCTGGGTCCCAAGGAAGGAGACAAGGAGTAGCATCCCCAGCTCATCAGCAAGGGACACAAAGCATGAGTGTGCGTGGGCTGGTCCCCTTTGATGTCACTGCAGCAGAACGCAGCCATACTGACTGATAGAGAAATGACCCCCATTTGCAAAACAAGCGAATGAAGATACACAGTGACCTCAGTCAGTCCTCCTAGACAGAAGATGGGGATGGAGCCTTGTCTCCGATCCCTGCCACAGGGAGGTGAAGGGACCGACGCCAGCTCAGCTGCCTGTGACAGCCAACGGCCTGGGGCAAGCCATGTCAGCACCTGGGAGTATTGCGCTGTGCATCTGACAAGCAGAGGTGGTGACAGCAGGGTGGCTGGGAGAACAGAAGCCAGATGACACGTGGAAAACACGTGGCCATCATTGGTGCCCCCAGAACACCGTTTGCTTCACCTGGACTGTATCTCAAAGGTGTTCATGGAGCTTGGGAACTTTGAAGACGACTCCAGGTGCCCCAGACGCCCTGGCCGAATCGCTCTCCCTTCTACCCTCTGCTACATAGAGTTTTTATTCCTGTCTGGGCTCAGAATCCGGAAGGTGTCTCCTTTGTGTCCAATTAGAGGACATTTTTCATTTTAAAATGTATTGTTGGCCATGGACAATGGAATGAAGCTGAGCAGAGCTGGTCCTGAGAACAGAAGCAGACGCTGAAAGGAGCTCTGAGGACAGTGGCACCTCGGAGTAGCCCCTCCTGGCTCTGCACCCAGTGAGCCGGTGCCCAGTGTCAGCAGGAGAGACCCTGTAATTAATTTTTAAATCTGCTATTATCATGCATTTAGGCAGCAGGCTGGCATTCCGCTTGATTTTGACCTTTAAAAATGTTACAAGCGATATCAGCTTCTCTCCGATGTGAAGGACACTGACCCAGAGGCTATAAAAACCACAGCCTCGTGGACTGCCAGCCTTCCTCTTAAAGTTCCCCTCGTTTCCCTTTATTTTACTTTGTCATCTGTATAAAGGAAATACACACACACCCCTTAATTTTTCTGGAAATGGGGTGGATGTGTCCGCCCCCTCATTTTTCATTCCCCAAGTAGCTGTCACACTTTTTAATTGTGGTACAATAACCATAACACAAAATTTACCGTTTTAGCCACTTTAAGGGTACAGTTCAGTGGCATTAAGTGCGTTCACACTGTTGTGTAGCCGTCCCCACCATCCCGCTCTATAACCTTTGGCATCTTTCCATCTGAAACTCTGTCCCCACTAAGCCCTAACTCCCACGCCTCACCTCGCAGCCCCAGCACCCACCATCCTGCTTCCATCTCTGCGAACGTGACTCCTCTCAGAACCTCACTTAAATGGAATGTGACAGCATTTGTCTTTTTGTGGCTGGGTTATTTCATTTAGTAGAACGTCTGCAAGGTTTTTCTATGCACAGAATGTGTCAGAATGTCCTTCTTTTTAAGGCTGTGTCATAGTCCACTGTAAGGATCACTTACCCATTTTTTAAATGGTAAAACATCCTCAGTGGCTAACCACGATACATTGTTTTTTAGTTTAGAAGGTGATTTATAATCAGAGAATTCCCGCAGGAGCTCAGACAAGATCAGAGTATAATATGGTCTCGTTTCAAAAAAAAAAAAACCTTTGAAAAAGAAGGATAGACACCCGCCCCAACCCCAGTCCCCAAGCCCATTTCCAGAAGATCGTAATGTTTTTAGAAGCATAGCAGAAGGAAATGTGTCCTTTCATTTATAGCCCACGCAGGTGAGACTGTCAGGGCTGGAGCAGAGACACACCAGGCCGGTGAGGTGACAATGGCCGTCGACGGCTGAGCAGCTGCGGGGGCCTTTTCATCCAGTGTCCCCACCAGAGAGGAATACTTGCTGTCACCTTGGGACAGGATACAGGAAATACACGGGGGAGTAGGAAAGCGTGAAGTTCACGAATCCCTGGCCCATGACACCACGTCCCCATCATAAAGCTGGAGGAGGTAGGATGAGGGTACATGAGACCAGCTTCCAGGTAGGGGCTCACGTACAGCTGCAACCTGTGACAAAGCTCATACTCTCTCCTTCTACGCTGCCACGGTGGGACGCCTGGGGCAGAACCTCGAATGTCACCCCACCCGGGCTCTCGCCTGGACCATGTCCTGGTAAGAAGGTGTGGACAGTGGCCCCTAGTGCTGAGACGCTTCTTCACTGAACTTAAGTTTCCTGAGTGCCACTGCTAAGTGCCAAGCTCGAGGCTAGGCACCAAGGACACCAAGGTGAAGGTGACCTTGTATGTGACCTCAAGGGGCAGACTAGAGACAGGCCCCCCCTGTTACCACACACAATTCTAGAAGCTGTGCCACACTGGGGTGGAGTGACTAATTCTGCCAGGGACGGGGAGGCGACGCCCGGGCCCTGGAGGATGTCACAGAAGAGACGCTGTTTGATCCTCAAGGCCGAGCTCCCGAGGCAGAGACGTGGGTGGCACTCCTGACAGAGGGCACAGGCTATGCATTGATGAGTAGAACGTCCAGCTGCTGAGTGACAGGAGATGTGGTGAAAGCAGACAGGTGCGCCATCTGCAAGACCCTGAAACAGGAGACACATGGGAGCTTGCACTTTCTCTTGCAGACAATGGGGAGCCAGAAAATGGCCATAAGGGGCATGTCAGCGCCCGATGGACAGATGCAGGGGAGGGGGAAGGAGGTGAAGTTAAGGGCAGTTGCGGGGAAGGAGGGAGGACACTAAATCAACCCCCTTCCCCAGAAGAGAAAGGGCAGGTGCACAGAGCCGGAAGATGGTCACAGAGGCTTCCTGGAAACAGATGTGTCCTCCGAGGCATCTGGCCCTGGGGGCAGTGTATGTTAACAGCCGCCTGAGCCTGGACTGAAAAAGGCTTAGCACTCCAGCTAACCGAGGGCTGGCTTTTTATGGCCTGGAAAATACCACCCGTGATGGCACAATGGGGAATTGGGAGGCCCTCAGACGGAGCACAAAGGCCTGGCTGGCCAGCCTAGCATGCCCAGAGAGCTCTGAGGTGTCATTGAAGGGACGTGGAGCCATTCTCTCCCCCATCAGCCTGCGCAGGAGCCCGAAATGCCAGGCTCATTCCCTGATGTTAGCTATTTCCTGTCCAAGGCCCACGCTGTGGAGGCAGCATTCAGCCTGGCTGGCCCCGCATTCGCTGTGCAGCCTCAGGCAGGCCTCTCCAGCCCCGGGAACCTCCGCTTCTATAGGGAATTTACCACTGTCCTTAATAACGATAAGACGAGACCCGCCAAGGTTGGCAGCAAAGGGATACTTAGTGGGGGCACAGCCCTCCACAGTTCGCCTGGGGGTGGCTCCCTGGTCCCTACTGCCATGGCCATACTGACCTAGCATATCCCGCTTTATTCTCTGGTGAGAGGCCAGATCTGTAGGGCAAAGACTAGGCGAGGGTGACAAGAAAGTCAATGAGTGGACCCAGGAGACATAGTACAGCCCAGTCCCTGGATCTGTAGGCTCGGTTCTGTTAGAACAAGTTATTAAAAGGCCCAATTTCCTCCCTGCGAACACCCCCCTACCTATGTGAGGTCACGCCCCGTGCAGCCCACCCCTGCATTTTCCTTGCATAAATGATTCCGCACGTGCTGTTTTTCATTTCGGCTCTTTTCATATCAGCCTCGTAGATCAGCTTGATTCTAATGGCTCCTGCAATTCCATTGTGTGGATGCACCGTGGAGCAGTGTTTCAATCCCATTTTGATGGAAATTTCAGTTGCTTCCATGCCATAGTAAATATCTTTGTGTATTTGTGCAAAGTAATTCTGTGGAATAAATTTCCGGAACTAGAATTGCTGAGTTGAAGGTCACAAGGCCTCTGTGGGTGTCACACACTAGCTCTCTACTCCCCAAAGGGTCAGCCGGCAGCCACACCTGTCCACTTGGCCCTGCCCACGAGTCATTCATTCATTCATTTATTCATTCAATCTTCTCTGGCCAGGCCCTGTGCTAGGTGCTAGGGATTGAGGCAAGGCCTAGCCCAGCCTTCAAAGCTAGTGAACTTAGGGTAAATCCTCCTCCTCTGTGAAATCTCTTGGGACATCCCAGCACATACCCCCATACCCACACACACACCCTGGAGGGCCTCCACCCCTCCCCTGGGCTCCCACAGCTGTTGGTGAGCAATTTGCATATCTTTTTGTCTGTAATAGAGATGCACTGTATGCATCTTCCAAAGAAATCTTGTTCTACCCACAATGGCAGAAGGAGTCCTCCCTCCCTCCCCAGAGACCAGGCCCTGTGCACCCCAGACGGCGCCAGGGCTAACGGGATTCCCGTCGTGGGACTCCGGGGACGCTGAGATGTCAGGCACAGTGTGCTGTCCTTGGGAGTCTAGAGGTGGAGCCAGAGACAAGCTAACGCAGCCATGGGACAGTAGAAACAGCACTGTCTGCAGTGTGGAGGAGGGAGCTGGTACGAGAGAGGGACAGGTGTGAGGGCAGACACCCCAGGGAGAGGTGTGCCCTGCTGCCCTGCTGCCCTGCCATGAAGTCCCGGGGGAGGCTCCTGGATCCCAACCACAAACACACCTTATCTAAACTGGCTTGAGAGAGGTTTGTACACCACCAACCCCAGATCCAACCAACCCGCACTAAGAGGCTTCCCTCCCAGGCTGTGGGCTCCGGGGGGAGATCGGGCATCCCTTTCTGCACCCTTAGCACCCAGCGTGTGCTGACAACCACCTTCAAGGATGCTCACGGCGCAGCCACGCCGGGCACGGTGCCGGAGCATCACCCAGACCCCGTGCCCCTTTGAAATCAGGACGCTGACCCCAAGAGGGTCCGTTGAGCTCTGGCCTTCACTGCGAGCCCACTGCTTAGTCATTGGAGTGTGGCTGCTCCCATCCAGCACCGCGTGGCCCTGGGATGGCCTGGAGGGCACCTGGCCCTGAACCCCCCGTGGGCTTGGAGCACCTCCCCAGTCGCACGTGCCTCCCCTGCTGGGCCCTTGAGTCTGTGCGAGCAACGAGGAAGAGGTGACGAGACCCGCCTCACTCCAGGATTCCATGGTCCACTGTCCTGAGGTTCTGTGGTGCAGGAGCAGGGAACATGGCTCCTCGGAGGGCCACACTGTGACTGAGGCTTAAATAAATTAGGAAATAAGACGTTTCTCCCCACCACGCCGCCATCCATCATCATGACACATACAGGGACACTTCCGGGAAAGATGGGAGCATTCAAGGCACATCTGTGACCCTTGTCCTCAGGTGCCCCGTCAGGGTCCTCATCCTCTCTGGACGCTGAGAAACCGGGGCCCACTTGCCTCAGGACTTGAGGGGCTTCCAGATGAGTCTGCATCCTGATGTCACTTGGGTCCTCCCAGACCCTCCTGATCAGAACATGTGACAACACCCAAAATGTTGTGACTCCGGTGGGGGAGTTGAGGGGACCGGCCCCTCCCCAGGGGATATGGTGATGCTGCTGAGTCCAGCTCTAACCCGGTGGGACCTGGGAGAAAAGGCTGCTGGCCACGGAGGTGGGCGTTGGACTTCTGTCCCCTCAAACAGAAAGTACAAAACTGTCCCTTCAGTCCTGCGGGGGAAGCTGGTCTCCAAGGAGGGAGGTGACAGAGCAGGTTCCAGGAGTCCTCCAAGCCAGCTGGAGCTGAGCAGATGTCTCACGCTGGTCTGCGGACTCCATCCAGGGGACAGTTTCTATCCTGCAGCAGAAACCCCGGAGTGACAGGGCCAGGTGGCCTCGTGGGCTGGGGTTGGAGCCGAGCTAGCATTTCTGGGGAGTGCCGCACTGAGGCAGACAGATAGGCCCTAATGTGCTGAGCGGGTGAGGCCTCTCCAGGCGGGCTTCTTAGAGAAGGAGTCGGCACGGGCACATGTCGCTCCCCGGCAGAGGAGGGCACTCAGGCCGAGGGACCAGCATAAGCAAAGGGAACCTGGAAGAGGGGGCAGGGGGCAGCCCACGTGATGGAGGGGGAGCCTTATTCTGAGAGCACTAAGGAGAAAAAGGCTGAGGCAGACAGACTCATTTGGTGTCAATGCGGAGGTGAGGCAGACTGTGGGGTCCAGAGGAGAGATGATCCAGCAACTGGGTGCAGCGGTCTTGATGGCCAAGGAAGGACACCAGAGACATTCAGGAGCCAAAGCTCTCAGGGCTGGAAACCCAGTTCCCTCTGGCTCAGGGCCTGAGCACAGAGCACTGGAGTCCAGGGTAGGTCCCAAAACCAGGTGGGCTTCAGCCTGCAGGTGGCAATGACAGGCAGTGAAACAGCAGAGGGCAAGAGGCCTGGGCGAGGCCACAGGCCACTGGGCTGACCGTTACACTCAGAGCCCAAGGGAGGGAGAGGCCCCCATGGCTGTTTAACCTGGTGCCTGATTCAAGAGCCTGTAGAACCTTCCCTAATGATCGCCACAGGCTGTCCCCGGAGGCCTGGCTCTGGGAGGCGGGGTGCAGGCTTGTCAGCTCCAGGTGAGAGAAATGCCATGAACATCTTAACACCTCCAGTCCCAAGAATCTGCTCCCAGGTTCCAGAGACAGAAGATAAGTGGCCCTTGCTGCTCTTATGGAGCTCCTGTCACCACAGAGCTCCACATAGAACTCAGCTGCTTCTGTACCTTGTAGACCTCTCTCCAGGAAGAGGAGGTGTCTAGGATGAGAAATGACTCCTTGTTTCACATGGTCCAGCTCCACAGGACCCATGTAAAGATGCTCACGACTCCAACTATAACCACAGGGCAAGTCTGAGCCCCGGGACACTGGGCCTGGCCTCAGGGACACATCCATGCCCCAGCAGGAGGGGCATGCTCGGAGGCGCAGGGACCCCCAGGCAGCCAGCTTCTCCCACCAGAGGACCAGGAGGGTAATGCAAGGGCGGGAGGGGAAGGGGCACTTAGTGAGAGTGATCTGGGGCCAGGCAGCACCCCCACCCACTGAGAGTCCTTGGGGTTCTTCTACAGGAAGATGCTCGCCATCCAACAGCGAGGACGCTGAGGTCTAGGGAGACGTCACGGGCCCAGCGCTGGCTACAAGCTGGAGACCAACACAGCCTGTCCACCTAGCAGCCTCCCCTCCTTTCCGGAGGCTGGGAGGGCCAGGGGCCTGGTCTTGATTGATGGAGGAATCTTAAAGCCGCCCTAACCGGGCTGAGTCTCTCTGGACTTGAGCCTGGTATATTTGGAGACCGCTGTGAAGGTCAGGACCGAAGCTGCCATGTAGTCTCCAAGCTCCAGACAGCGTAATCAGGAACGTAATCCATTCGCTTCATTACAGACGTAGGTCCTAGCCCATCTTTCAGACTAATGAGAAATCTTGTTTGGATGTGTTGGGGTTTTTTTTCAATATCCATTTTTTTATTACTTTCCCACAAAGCTTTGCCTGAATACAAATCTATACGGGGGAGGGTGGGGCGGGGGCCTAGCGGGTGAGCTATGTGGCTAGAGCTTTAACTCCAGGTCCGCCCAGAACTCTAGGGAGCCAGAGCTCACCTGCCCCTGGAACCCAAGGCCAGGCCAGGCATCGCTCACGTGGGGGTCGGCTGAGGGTGAAGTTGACACTTGCATTTCTTTCTTACTCTGTCGAGCAACACACATTTCATGGGTGAACAAAAAACCCACACGTGAATAGTTTGCATTCCAAATTCCACTCTCTGCCAGTGAGCAGGTCATAAAGACAATAGCAAGGTTGTTCCAAAGAGGAGGGCTGGAAGGGGGGCAGGCACTGGGTGCTGTCTGCATGAGGCCTGGGGGTGGGCAGGCTTCCCAGGCCAGATGCCCAGGGAGACAGACAGATCCAAGCCAGTTGCTGCCAGAGTGCAGGCCCATAACAACTGACCAGAAGAGCCACTTTGAATGGCGGGGACATCCCTGTTTTCCAGCTCAGTGGCTTCAGCAGGTCCCATGCTGGTCGTCAGAAGGCAAGGGCACATGGCAGCACCTATCAAGGGCCGGGCTGGACATTTTGCCCCTTGGGCCCTTGTGGGGTCAGGCCCTGCATCCTTTTTCTCAGAGAGGCTGGGAGCGGTGAGAGAATAATAACAGAGCAAGACATGTGACCTCCGGCAAGGCTGCAATCAGGGTTTGAAAGGGCATCTGCATTTACTGGTTCAGCGGGCAAGGTGCTTCACCTCCCCTGTTCTCAGCTTCCTCCTTTGCAAAACAGGAGAACCAGCTCCTGCCTCTTGCAAGGCTCCACAAAGCCAGTGAAGCTGTGCTGAGGCTGGGCAGGTGGGAGGGGGCCCCGCGGTCTCCAGGCTCCCAGCCTGTGTGCCCACCCAGCCGGGGTCCTGAGTCACAGCCTGAGTCACAGCCATTTCGAGGCGCCATCCAATTACTCAGTGCTCGGCCCCGTGGAGGTGGCATCTGCTGCCTGGGGACCCCAGTTGCTATGAAGCCTCATCATTATTTGAGGAGAGTTGGAACTGCCCACTCAGCAGAGCTGTGAGCAAGTTTCAGGGCGCAGCAGCCTCCCCAAGCTCCAGAATGCACCTCAGCGACCTCTGGAGATGCTTCGAGAACATGGTGAGTGGCGAGGTCAGCCATCGGGAGCCTTCCCCATAGGCCAGTCTCCTGCCGGAATTTGCTCCAGGGACCTGAAGCAGAAAGCTGGGCTCTGGAATGAACCTGCGTGCTATTTAGGGCCCTGCCTGCTGTACACCCACGGTGTGACCTGCCCCCACCCCAGGCAAAGGACGGTCACCGAGAACAGATGCCTGCCCTCTGAGAAGAGCAGAGGGCCCAGGCCACACTGCAGCTTTCCTCGGTCACAACTGTCCATCTTTGGGGGACTCCCACTCCCTCCTGGGTGTTCTGGGTCCCGGGCAGCCTACAGATGTCAGAGCTGTAATCTGTCCCTGTTCACCAAGGGATTGGGTGGCCCAGGAGAGGAAGGCAGTGCTGACCACGGCTTCAGAGAAGCGGTCTCAGGCTGATCCAATTAGCCTCCTGGCTCCCGGCTTCTCCCACGCGCACCTCCACACCTGGCACAAGCGAGTCCCTGCGATTCACGGAGGCTGGCCCTGCTCTTCCTGCCTGTGCCAGCTTCCAGCCCTAACCGATTTCACAGCCAAGAGCTCTCTCCTGATATCCAGCTCTGTTTCAACTCATTACTCCCCGTTACTCTCCAGAACTGCTCTTTACGAAGCATCTCCTCCCCAGCGTCCGCGTCCTTCCGAGATTTGCAACAGGGCTCTTCATTTCTTGGCTAAGGGACAGGCCATCAGTCTTACTAATCTGGCCTCATCAATCAGCCACCTGGGCACACCCACATACCCCATTGCCCCCCCCTCACCCCAGATCGGGCACCAATCTGGGATGGGACAGGGACCTCCAACCCCTCCAGGAGGGGGCTGTGCACCCCCAACTCACCCAGCAGTGTCCCCTCCTTCCCCTTGGCAGGGTGGGGGGCTCACACCGCACCTGCAGGAGTCCACACAGCAGCCTGCCTGTCAGCAGGGCCTTGTCCTGGAACACGAACATCTTACGCTTCCTGGGATCAATTGCCCGTGGTCTCCACTTCATTCCCATCAGGAAGCTGATGGCTTTCGGGGAGAGGAGGGAGGAGAAGGACATTTTTAGGACCCCAAATCAGCCTTTAGTGTGGGGGTGGAGCAGGGCACGTTGGGGGTATGGAGGAGGAAGGGGAGTTAGAAGAAGCACCCCGGGCCCAGTGACCCTGATTATATAATAGAAAAAGCCCCTGGGCTGTCCAGCCTCTGGGGAGCTCTACTTGACCCAGGCAGAGGGGGCTGCAGGACCAACGAGAGTCGAGTGCCAGGCCTGGCACACAGTGGATGCCCAGGAAGGCTTGCTAAGAAATGGAGAAGCGCTAACTCTGTGCAAATGTGTGTGCACGCACACACCAGTGACTTCTTGGTGGGGATGGGGCCCAGAGGGGTCTTTAATTTCCCTCCCCACCCAAAGACCCACTGGGCAGGATACACCCATCAAAGCTTATAGTCAGTCATTCAACTAAAATTAATTTAGCATCTGTCCTCTTCTGGGCAGATAATGGCAAGAATGCAGCAAGAGTGATGAAAAAATATGCTCCTTGCCTGATAAGATGTGCATGGCGGAAGGCTTCCTGGAGGAGGGGTGTTAACCCTGCAGCCGACTGGAGAGACTTGGGGGTCATTAGGCTAAAGCAGTGGTTCTCAGCCTGTGCTCTGGGACCAGCAGCACCTGGGAACATGTTAGAAATGCAGACGCTCGGGCTGGGTGGGCCCAGCCACCTGGACCTAACAAGGTCTCCAGGTGATCCAAGGGAGGAGTACTGGGCTGAGGTATGCGAAGGCCTGTTCAGCGGGGAATCAACAGCCTGGAATTGTCTCTTTGGCCAAGAGTGTGAGGCCTGAAAGCGCCTTCCGGGCTCCTGTCCAGTGCTCAGGCCTCCTGCGGCTTGACAGTGTGCACGTGGGCACAGGCAAAGTAGAAAACATTTCTCAGAGAATTTCACATGTAGTATGTCTCCAAAAAGCATCAAAATCCACATCATGGGAAGTCCCAGAATCTTTCTGGACATTGTTTTCTGTTGTATCCCCCTAAATCAGACATTATTAGAATTGCTCTATAAAGTCAGCATGTTTAGATTTCCCTGCACACTGAGCTATTTCCCCCATTCTTGCCTTTGGGAAGTCACCTTCCTTTAGAAGTGGTAAGACCTGGGGGTGCTGGGATGGCTCAGCGGGTTGAGTGCTCACTTTGCAGCCCCGAGGTCCAAGGATCGAGTCCCAGCCCTGGCCCGTGCAGACCCATATGCTGAACTGGGGTGGGCCCCCACCCCATTCAGTTCCTGCGGGGGCGAGAGCTTCCCATGTGGGAGGCCCCCAGTTCAGTTCTCACCTCCCCAACCCCGGGTTCAGCCCCTGGCTCAGCCCCTGGCTCCAGGGGGCATGCCTCCCAGGTCCCAGTTTCTGCCCTGCTCAGCCCCATGCCCACCTGTGTGGAATGAAACCATGTCAAAAACTGATGATGTACAACTATGGAGACTGCTCTGGGCCCTCTCCCTTCTCTCTGTCTCTCTGTCAAAACAAAAAAAATAATCTTAAAAAAAAAAGTGGTAAGACCTACACTGTCTGAAGATGTCTTTATCTTGTTCTTGAAAGGTATTTTCACTTGAGACCGATTCTAGGCGACAATTAATTTGTGTTTTACTAGTTGACGGTGTGGCTTTCCAGGCCCCTGGCCTCTGTTATGCCATCCAGGAATTCGCCTCCCATTGAACTGTCATCGCCATGGGGGTCCTTCTGGCTCGGACTCCCACCCACCCAAAATAAAATGTCCCAGCAGACACCACGCCCGTGGGAACTGCAGGAGGAGGCGGTGAAGGCGGGGGCAGCCCGACGTGGCCCCTCCAGGAAGCTGAGGGCCGAGCTGAGCCGTCTTGCCCACCAGCACTGGGGCCGCACACCCACCGCGGGAAGTGGACAGCGATTGGGTTGCACCTCCTCAGCTCGGGCTCCACGGCCACCCCGGAGGCCAGGTTCCCAGGAAACAAAGTGCCCCTTGAAAGGGTCCACAAGCTCCTCCCTGCTGCAACGTGGAGACCGCACAGATTCAGGCCTCAGAGACGGAGCCCCTGTCACCTGCTTCACCCACAGGGCAGGTCCGCTCTCCACTTCAGAGCCTGGGAAACTGAGGTGCGGAGGGAGGTGACGCCCCCAGGCTGACACAGCTCTGCCCTTCTGAGCACTCAGTCCTGAGGAAATCCCAGCTCTGCCACTCCCTCACTGTGTGGAATACCCCCCCCCCGCCCCCCGGGCCTCAGTTTCCCCATCTGTAAATTAGGAACCATTGTTGTTTCCTTGTGCCCTGGCTGCAAGGACAGAACAAGATAATACACGTGAAAGAGCCTCCTCAGATCCTTAGCACATGAACCTTGATTATAATTACTATCAGAGCTAAGTGCTGTTATTCTCATTCTTTCCCTTTAAGCGCTCCTTGAGTAGTCACTAAATAAGTCATTTCCGCCCCCAACATTTCATTATGAAAATTTCAAACACACAGCAGGGTTGAAAGAATTTTTTGTGAACACTCAGATTCTATAATGGTAGAATTCTACCATTTACATTTCATAATACTTGCTTTATCAATGTCCACCCATCAATCCATCATATTCTTTGATGTATTTTGAAGTTAAATGACATCGATCCAATTTCCCCCTTAACACCTCAGCATTTACTCTTTGGGATATGACATTTACATGCAATGAAACGGAGGTCTTGAAAGTCATCCCCTGAATTTTGACAAATGCATATGCCTGTGTCAGAATCAAGGACATTACCATCCACCCAGAACGTTCCCTTACACCTCCTTCACTTGGGACTCACCCCTTGTTCTGATTATATTATTTTCCCACCATGAACTAATCTTGCCTGTTGTAGAATGTCATACGATACAAGACATGATTTCAGAATGCAGTACCGCTTGTACTTGTATCCTTTATCTCTGGCTGCATAACAAATAACTCCAAAATTCAGCAGCTTAAAACAATACTTAAGAATTCAGTTTCTGTGGGTCAGGAATCAGAACGTGGGGCCCCAAGACTACAATGGACATGTTGGCTGGAGCTGCCGCCTCATCTCCAGGCTCAGCCCGGGGAGACCTGCTCCCAGGCTCTCTGCAGTGGGTGTTGGCAGGACCCCCCTCAGAGCTTATTGCACCGAGGGCCTCATTCCCACTGGATGTTGGCCGGTGGGAGGCATCGTTCAATTCCTTGTCACGGGGGCCTCTCCACAGGGCAGCTCACAACATGGCAGCCGGTTTCCATCAGAGCAAGTACGTGAGAGGGGGCAAGAGACAGCCTGCAAGATGGAAGCCAGTCTTTCTGTCACCGGCTCTCAGCAGTGACATCCCATCTCATCTGCCATATGCTGTTCATGAGAAGGAAGTCACCAGGTCTACCACTCACACACACACGAGGGGGCTCTCTGTACAAGGATCTGGAGACCAGGAGGCAGGGCCATGTGGCCCATCCGAGAGGCTGCCTATCACAGCACTTTCAGTGAGACACTGACTGTCACCAGCTGGAACGGCTCCTCCTGGCAGCTCTCTCTCCACGTGCCCCTCTGTCTCCAGGAGGTGACCACAGTGACAGACCTCAGCCTGTGTCCCTCCACGTGGCCCCCTGGGCAGGGAAGAGGCTGCTTCCTTTGGTTGTAGGCAGCCTGGGCCCTGGCCCAATGCCAACCGGGGCCCTGAGCTCCTGATTGTTTGTTGCCTCTCATCCTCCCAGGAAGAAGTGCCTTGTGGGGAACCCCCCATTCGGGGAGTATACAGAGTGGGGTGCTCTGGGGTAGGGTGAGGAGCTGAGTCCTGATGGCTCTTTGCCTCCAGGGAGACTATTCACCGTTGTCAGCACCAGCATGGCAGGTGGTCCCCTGATGTGCCCAGGGACGGTGACCTGGGCCACCGTCACTCAGTGAGCTGACGGATGGCAGGATGGGGACCCGGCCCTGACCCTTTGCTGGAGACACAGGAGGCAAGTGCTCACAAAAAAACAGCGCGGTGCACCCTGAGAAGAGAGCACGGAATTGGGTCCAGGCCGGGATTTGCCCCTGAGCACCTGGAGGCGGCCTGCAGGGTGCTGCCTGTGATGGTACATTCTGCTCAGTGACGTAAGCCAGATCCAAAAGTGCAAGTACTGTGGTGCCACTTGTTCCAGCAGGGTACCTGGAGGTGACGATTCACAGAGACAGGAAGCAGGACCACAGCTGCTGGGGAGGGGGAGGGGAGCGGTTTAGGTGCAGAGTTTCTGTTTGGGAAGATGAAAAGTTCTGGAGGTGCAGGGTGGGGACAGTGGCAGAACAGTGTGAATGTACTTAATGCCACTAAACTGCTCATTTAAAAATGGTTAAAACGACAAATTCTATGTTATATATGTTTTACCACAATTTTTAAAAATTCACGCCTAATAACAAAAATAACATGGGGAGCCCAGCACCATCAGAGGGTGGGAACAGCCTGGAGTTGCAAGGAGGTTCCTCGAGGCTCAATGTCCCCTGTTGGGACTTGAAGGCTAAGGGACATCCAGCCCAGTGAAGGGAGGCAGGAACGAGGGAAGGACAGGCGGGAAGTCACACAGATCGGGTTGGTGTTTGAGGACCTTGCCGGGAGCCCCAGGAGCCTCGGAGTGGGGCTGGGTAGGCAGAGGTAGGATCAGATGGCTCAGTGTGAGAACAGATGGAGGGGGGCCTTCCAGGAGGACCAGGGCCGGGTGGCGAGGTGAATGGGCCACGTGTGGGCCCCATTGCTGCCATCGCTGCTATTCACGGCCTGGGCAAGTTGCCTCCCCGACAGGCTTGGCAGATTGAGCAAGTAAAAATTTGAATTTCAGGTAAGCCCCTGATAACTTTTTAGTGTGTTATCCCAATACTGCATGAGACAGACTTACACAGAACACACTTATTTATCCGTGGGGGATCTGAAACGCACCTTTAACCAAGTGGGTCCTATTTTATCTGGCAGCTATACCCCGAGGACACTCGCCAATGCTTCGTATGGCTGTCTCCCCTCGTCCTTCAGGCCCCCATGAGGACATCCCTGACCACGCTGAGGGGAGGACCTCCTCCCTCCTCTCCGCACGGTCAGTCGGTCACATCGCCTGCTCTGCTGCCCGGTGGCCCTCACAGGCTCTGAGACGTCTGACACTCATGTGTCCGTTATTTATTGTTACCTGCCTCCCACTGTGAGAGACAGGCTCGTGAGCTCAGGGACCCGTCACTGCTGTGGCCTTAGCACCTAGCATGGGCCAAGCACATAGTAGGTGCTCAACAAATAGTTATTGAAAGATGGAAAGGAGATGGGCAGTTAAGAAGGGGAGAGAAATGATGTGGGTGGCCAGGGGACAACTGTTCACTTGCAGGTTTTGCCCACCCCACCTCCTCTCCTGGTGACTTGGCCCCTCTTCTTTGAGGCTCAGGGACAGAGCTGAGCTCAACCCAGCCCTACAGGCCTCCCCTCCCCACAGAATCTGCCTCTTGTCCACAGAGTCCCTTGGCAGCCCTGCTACCATGGCAACGGCAATCCGAGGTCACAGCACAGGAAACAGGAGGACTGCTCTCTCCTGGAGCCAGAATCCAATTTTCATTACAGCTACAATGTCGGTTTTGCATAATCATACATATATTAATACCTAACATGCCAGTGTTTATTTGGTTAAAATTCATGAATTCAGGTCTAAATAAAAAGTGCTGATGGCTGAAGTTTTCATTCTCTTAGAATGTTCCTGGGTTGTTGCTTTTTTTAAAGTCAGTCGCTCTCCTTGGCAGCAACTTGCCTTTAATCCCATTATGGATGGGCAAGGGGGAGGGAAACCAAGCAGGCTTCCTCTCCCCAGGGGCCCAGGGCCAAGGCTGAGAGCTGGGTGCTCGCTCCTCAGCCGTCTAGGGAGTGGTGTGGTACCGGTCACCCCCAGCTCCCTGTGTGACCCAGAGCACGCCATGCCTCCTTTCTGGGCCTCGGTTTCGTCGTGTAGGGAAATGAGGAAAGGGCATAGCTGGTCTCAGAAATCCCTTTGGCTTCCACAACACAGGCACATAGCTGATATTTACTGAGGCTCAGTTTGGGCTGAGCAGACCGACCATGGTTGCTGCCCTGGGTTTGGGGCTCAGTCAGGAAACAGACAAAGCCATGGGGCAGCCAGGAAGGCTTCCTGGAGGACGTGGTATTTCAGCTGAGATCTGAAGGGGATAAGTAAGATTTGGCCAGGGGTAAAGGGAACAGGTGAGGCCAGAGTGGTCCGGCTCCCATCAGACACTGGGGGCGGGCTTGGGCCTTCAGGGCCAAGGAAGTGTTTAGACTAAGGTGACCAGATTTTAACATTGGTAAAGCGGGACACCATGGACCGGGGGGGCGGGGGTTCTTGATTAAAAATTGGGTCTATCTCCCGCCGTTCCCTAGCTTGTCATGCATTCTTTCCAAAAATCGGGACTTTTATAAAACGCCGCGGGACGCGGGACAAATTGTTAAAAATCGGGACTGTCCCGCCAAGAGCGGGATGTCTGGTCACCCTAGTTTAGACAGACTTGGGACAGAGAGACTGCAACAGCTGTCCAGACACCATCTTGAGGCCCGTGTGTCCGAGCACTGGTCACACCTGCAGCCAGGCCTGAGCACAGGGAGCAGGATTTGTGCCCACTCGTCTTTCTGGTATGGAAGGCGCTCAAGGCAGGGACATTCTAGATTCTTCTCTGTGGCCCCAGTGCCTGCCGGCTCAGGACCCAGTGGCTGCTTTTAGTCACATTACCATCCTCACAAGTACTGGCACTCCTGCCTCTTCTGCTAGACTTGGGTCCTCCCTCGGGCCTGGTCCCAGGCTTCCTGTGAGAACCAGGAGGCGTGAGAGTGTGGGGACAGACAGCAGAGCAAAGCCTGGAAGGAGGCAGCGATGGGGGGAAGGGAGTTCACCAGCTGAGGGGTCAGGACTTTATGCTAAGGTGGCCTAGAGCCACGACAGGTGAGGGGCCCTAGGGGGTCACTGGGAACAGGGGCATCAGGCCTTCCTGCAGGGTGGCCTCAGTTCACCCCATTCTCCAAAGTGGGTGGGGCCTCAGAGAGGGAGGTGTGTCCCTACAGGTCACACCTGATGTGCCCATGTCCCTGCCCTGGCGATGTCCCTGAGGAGGGAAGAAAGGACACAAGGGGGGTGGGAGGCCCAGATGAGGCTGGTGGGAGCTGGGCAGGACCTCTAGCCCCAGGAGCCTGTCAAAGTCCAGGTGACGGTCTCTGGTCCTCCTGGGTCTCTTGCCTCGTCCTGAAGGGCAGGAATAGAGCTGCCCTTCCTGGGGACAAAGCTGCAGGGAGCTTATCCCGAGGCCAGAAACCGCAGGTTCTGCTGCATGCCCAGCGGTATTAGTCCTTCCAGAAAGCACACTCCAGGCATTTTCCTTGGCCGTTTCTCACTTTCAGGCCGCGGTGCATGTAGGTAGACCACCCCCACCCCTAGACTGGAGTTCAGGCCCGGCCAGTCAGAGCACGGCAGGTTCCGTGGACTTCACCAGGCTGTCTCGGGGAGAAGCCCTCGTTCATCTGGGGAGCGGGGGATCTGAAGCAGGGGGTTCCAATGGCCACCAGCAGAGGAGGGAAACAAATGCAGAAGGAAGCGAAGCCAAGAGGTAGAGGGAGACCACGTCCCAGGTGGTAGTTGGAGCCTTTGATCCAACTATGCCTGAAGCCAACTCTACCCCCAGGCTCTTTAGCTACATGAGCCACTAAGTTATTTCCTTCTTGTTTCTTTCTTCCCTTCCTTTTCTCTTCCTGGCTCATTCTTTCTTTTATTCTTAAGTTCATTTGAGTTGGGTTTCTGTCTTTTGCAGCCCAGAACGTCCTGATAATACACAAAATACGAATTCAGGAAACAGTGCCAAAGATGAGGTGGCTATGATTTCTGCGTGACCCTCTCGCCCAGGCCCAGCATTTCAGCTACAGAACTAGAGCGTGAGAGCCAGGCCCTGCCTCCTCCCCAGCCCAGCAGACCCCAACCCGTACCGTGGCCATGACAGGACCCTTCCATGGGCATTTCTCTAGGTGCCAGACACCCCAACAACCCAGCCTGAGCATGATGGACAACACATCACCACCCCACCCGCAAGAAAGCCCCCAGCTCAACACCCACCCTGATGGGGAAAGAACAGCTGAGACACACAGAGAAATTCTGAAATAGGCTTTTGGGTTTTTATTCAAAACAACACTGGTGGTGGCTGCCACTTGGTTTCTCTACGCCCAAGCCATCTGGGCCAGCAGGGACCAGAGCCATCAGCAACTAGGAGGGACGTTCATTCACACCATAGAAACTGTATAGCAACTGGGGGTGTGGTAGTCACAGCGGCGGGCCAGGCCGAGGGCTTCCAGGAGGAGGCGGCCCCTGCCTCCTTCCCAGGCCCCAGCTCAGCCCAGCTCCACCAGAAACACGAATTATTACACAAAGACAAAAAGAGTATGTGTATCTGGGCTAAACAGCGGTTTCTAAGACCCCAAGCCCTTACACAGCGCAGCAAAGGGGGCCAGAGGTGACCCTGGAAACAGGAGGCTTCAGGAGGACCTGGGGGGGAAGACCGGCAGACAGGCTGAGACTGGGCACGCTTTGTCTTTTGGGGGTGCTGCCTAGTGCAGAAGGCCAGTCAGGGGACAGGAAGAGGCTTTGGCTGGGGGAGGCCCCGGCCCTAGCTGGTCTTGGGTCCATCTATGCAGACGCTGAGGTGCCTGCCCGCCACCACTCTGCCTTGCAAACAGACGGCTTGGGGTGTCCCGCACCAAGATCTCCATTGTCCCCAGGGCCAGGCCCGTGTGGGTTCAGTTAAGTTTGTGCTTTTGGGATGGACAGGCCATAGGATCAGGAAGAGCAGAGGAGCCATTCACCCAACCCTGATCCATTTCAGCTTGTCCTGGCCAATCAATCACAGCTTCTGCATCCCCCATTGCCCATAACTCAACAGGAACAAGGCCACGTGCCTTTGGAACAGCAATCAGGGCCCCCCAGGAACCAGACCCGTCTCCCACGACTCCCCACGCACAGCTTCTGTCCTCTAGGCTCCGCCAGTGCCGCTCTAACACGCCCTCACACCTCTGGTGAGGCCGGCCCCTTTGCCTGGACGGCATTCCCCACGGGGCCCCCAGGTCCCGGGTAAAGCAATGGTTTTGTGTCAGACGCAGCCGGGATGTGTTCCCTGCCCAGCCATTTATATAAACCGTGACACCAGGAAGCACCCCGATCTGAGCACACCCTTCCAGGCACCGTGACGCTGGGGCCCCCAAAATGGAAGCTGCTGACCAGTGTCAGATACTGTCTCCTTGAACTAGGCTGACCAGACGTACCATTTTAAATGGGACAGAAAACACGCTCATATGGACAGCCTACTGACACCTTGAATTTAGCTCAGTGAGACTAGGCTGACCATATGTACCATTTCAAACAGGACGGTAGCGTTGTTTTCTGTCCCGTTTTAACAGGACGTCTGGTCCGCCTACCATGAAGCCAAGTTGACCCTGTGCAATCCTCCACATGGTCTTCCCAGGGGCCACTCACTCTTCCAGGCTCCAGCACACGGGCCACTCCAGGAACAAGCTGACTCACGTGTGTGCTGCTCCCCTCGAACTCTGACTACCCAGGGCCACTGCGGCGCTGGTAAGCAAGGTGAGCCGAGCTAGATGGCCTACCTGGGTCCTCTGCTCCCCCAGACAAGCACCCCATCATGAAACAGGCAGCACAGCAAGGGAGGCCGGCGCTCTGGAGCAGCAGCTGCAGTCTCCCCCCAGCAGATGTGGGCCGCTTGGGGCAGGCGGTGACAAGACCCTCAGCCCACCTGCTCCCCGAGGGGGAGGGCCCAGCAGACCTCTCACCCCGCAGGCTGCTGCCCTGGAAGGGAGCCCAGCCCTTGGGCAGGGGCTCAGTATCCTCGCCGAGGTTTCTCCTCCATACTTCCAGGTGAGGGGAGGCAGGCCATGGGGCAAATCCAGGTCTGAGTGCCACAGGGTCCAACTCCAAAGCACCAACAGAGGCCCGAGGCCGGGCGCTGCCTCCTGAACCCAACCCCCTTTGAACACAGGCAGCTTTTTCACATCCCACGTACTCAGGTGTTGCCCTCCCCCACTGCCCCCCAGTGCCCCAGCCTCTTTGCTGCCAGGGTCCTGAGTGATCCTGCGCTGCCATAGTTTGCCTCTCCAGGCCTGTTTCTTCATGTGTAAAGTGGGCCCAACCCCCCCCCCCACACACACACACACACACACACACACTCCGGCCACCAGCTCTTAAAGGGCTTTGAGGGCCACTAAGCTTAAATCACTCATTACCCCATCCTTTGCTATCGCACCCAGGCCCCAAGAGGCCCTATGCTGGGTTGGAAGACACCCAGGGCATGTCCAAGCAGCCTCCCCCTACCCCCACCACACACACACACACACACACACACACACACAGCCTGGCCTGAAGCCGAGTTCTTTTAAAGTCAGGGTTTGGGAACAAAAACAAGGCCCCTGTCAGCGGGACCCAGCTGAGCCGTCTGAGATCTCAAAGGCAAAGGGCCTGGTTATTGCTGAAGCGCAGTGTCCCACCCCCACAGGTCTGCCCCCACCGCCCCAATCTTTAGCCACTCCCTTTTAAAAACCTAGCTTTGACCTAAGTGATCTGAAATCACGGGGTCAGTGTACTGCTTCTTCCCTAACAAATACTGAAATAAATGCATAACTACTCAAATTAAAAAAAAAAAAATACCCGTCTGGAAGCCCTTTGGGAAGCACTGCTACGGTAACACCTGATCTGCAGCTTTGGGGAACGTGGAGGAGGGAGGAGGCAGGCAGCTGGACTGAAGGGGGAGGATGTGGAGCTGGGGGGAGGGGCTGGGCCCAGGGCCCCCGCAGGTGCCTCCTGCTTAGAATCCTGCCCGACCTGCTTTCCCCTGAGCTCCACGGGAGGGGAGAGCTGAGCTGCTCAGGGGGCGCAGGGGAGTGCAGCCTTCTGGGCCGGCTGTGGCTCAGGGCCCACCGAGCGAGAAGGCCTCGGCCAGCCCTGACCAGGCCAGTGCCCTTGACCTTGCAAACATCTCTGGACCTGCTCAACGCCCTTCACTGTCCTCTCTCTCCCGTTGCCTCCATTCCTGCCCTCAGCTTTGGGGGGTGCAGGGTAGGGGGGTGGCAAGGCCACACCAGACCCTACCCCAGGGAGTGAGGAGTGCCCAGCCTTGGAGCTGCCCTCCATCCCCCACAGCAGCCCTAAGAAAATACGACTATCACCCCTGGCTTTTCTAAAGAAATACATCTACCTGATAGCCTAAGAGTTTGTGGACTTTGGGCGTCTACAGAAGACTGTTCACACAACTAGACAGTCAGGAACAAGAAGACACACACCCCAATATGCGAGGGGGCTGGGGGTGGGGAGACCATAGCAGCATTTCTTCTTTAAAGGAAAACAAAAACGCACCCTGAATTACACCTCTTTTTCTGGGCCTGTCTTCCTGGCCACAGGACGCTCAGAGGTCAGAGCGTCCCCTCCAAGCTACTCCCAACCCAGGGGAGGTGCCCAAAGCAGGCCCCACCTGCCGGGCTGGGCCTGGCCTGGGTCCTAGCATCAGACAGAAGTCCTGTCTGCGCCCCAGCCCACTCCCCACCTTTAGCACTTTCTGGAAATCATAAGCTCTCAGTAAAAAAAATAAATATATATATATATATATATATGTCTGTCTGTCTCTATATATGCATATATATATATACATGTATCTGCACGGGAAGGACCGCGGCTGGGCCTCGGCCGGACCTCAGCGGCCCCAGGCCTGACTCCACGCGCGCTCTGGGTGGCACTGGCTGCGCTGAGCGGTGCCCGGCCGTGGGCCTCGTATTGCTCTGTCCCTGGCTCCTGAGGTAACGAAGGTGAGACGGGGCGGGCGGCGGCGCTGGCCCCACGGCCCTCATCTCTTCCTCTTGCTCGCAGCGTCTCCGGGCTGCAGCTCCCCCGGGTCTTCCGCGGGGCCCGGCGGGGCCTTGCTGCGGTCCGCGGCCCAGGAGGGGCTCCGGGCCAGGCCGCGGGGCCGGGGTGCGGGGCGTGGGCGGCCGGGCCCGCCGGCCAGGCTGCTGGTGCTGCTGAACCTCCGGGCGGGCGGGAGCCCCGGGGGCGCGGGCGGCGGGCAGAAGAGGGAGGTGAGCGAGAGGCTGCTGAGGGTCTCCGAGGGCTCGCTGCCCGCACCCCCGCCGCCCCCGCCGCCCCGGCCCGCGCCCTCCTCGTCCGACGGGTCCATGGAGTCGTGGTGGGTGCAGCCCGGGCTGGTGGAGCCGCCGCTGCTGTGGCTGCGCTGGTGCGCCCGCAGCCCCCGCCGGCTGCACAGGCCCCGGCCCCGCAGGCTGAGGCGGCGGCGGGCAGCGGGAGACAGGCCGGCTCGGGGGCCGGGGGCAGGTGCCGGAGGCCCCAGGGCGCGCCGGGGACTGTCGCTCAGGGTCAGGCTGTCCTCCAGCGTGGTCTGCAGGCTGCCTGCCGAGCTGCTGCGGCTGGCCTCCAGCGACGTGTCACTGCCTGTGGCCTTTGGGGAGACCACGGGGGATGGGAGCCACCCGGTGCTGTCCCCCCACCTTGCCCCTCCCGTGCGGCCCGGGCAGCCCTCCAAGAAACTCCCTTCACAATACAGCCAGCATCCCTGGGCTTCTCTCCTCCCCCACACCACCGCCCACCTGAGCTTCTGGGTGGCTCTCATGACAGTCACTGCAGTGGCCTCCAACTGAGCTCCCCGCCCCACCCTGCTCTCTGGGGAGCTGGGGGGGCAGCCACAGTCATCCTACTTCAACCCTGTCAGACCCTGGCCTGAGGGCCCCACCGCACCCAGCTAGGCCCTCACTTCCCATCCCCCACACCTCCACCCTCCCTTCTGTCTGCTCTGTCTGCTGCCTGGAAAGCTCTCCCCCAGATACCCTGTGCTTCATCAGGGCGTCCCCTGCCACTCCCCTGAACTGTCAGCACCCCTGTTCCCTCATAGCCTGCTTCCCTGCACAACGACCTCCCCAAAGTGTATCACTATCAAACAGATGTATTTTTTATGCACTTATGTTGGCTGTGCACCTCTGCCATGCACACTAAACACAAACTGGAAAGGGGCAGGGATTCTGCATTCTGTAGCTGCTGCAGCCTCCGAGCCCAGCACACAGCCTGCCACACAGCTACTGAATAAACTAACACCTGGAAGAGCCCTGGACCCAGCACTGCCTCCACCAGCAGGACCCCCTGTGTGCCCAGGTGGTGACCCTGCAGGGCGAGACCTCCCATCCCCCTCCACCTGGAACGCCAAGGCCATACTGAGCAGGTGAGCTCTGAGCCAGGGAGGTGCCGTACCTGCCGGAGGAGGGTACAGTTGACGCCTGGAGACCGCAGGGATGCCCAGGAGCCCTGCAGGGCAATCTTGGGGAGGGTCCCCGCACCAGCGCCCTGCCCCTGCCCTTTCTGGCTGGCAGACACAGCAGGGTGGAAGAACTCTGTCGGCATGGGCAGGAGTGGGCTGGAGGCCTCTGGGGAGAAGGGGCTTGGGGGAGCTGCTGGGGAGAGAGGAAAGGGAGCTGGGGAGCAGGCTCGGGCTGGCAAGGAAGGGGCTACCTAACAGACTGACTATGACACTGTGGGCGAATGTCCCTCTCTGAGCCTCAGTGTCCCCATTGCGAAAGCAAGGGAGAAACAGCCAGCCTGCATGATTCCTGGGAGGGCGGGCACTGGGCAAAGGCACCGCTTTCAGGGCCAAGCAGATCTGGGCTCAAGGCCCCTGGGTTCCTTCATCTGAAATGGGGACCAGATACCTCCCTCGTGGGGTGCAGAGGGTTGTAGGAACCAGAGGATGGGATGAAGGAATTGGGGAACATGGACCCAAGGTAGCTGGACAGCTGGAATGTTCCCAGGAGCAAGGACTCCTATTCTATGTCATCTTGTTATTTAAGGAAAATGCAAATGAACTGTTAACAAGAGAAGATGAGATCTCACTCTATCAGGACCGAGCCCTGGGCCTTGACTTTTGACTCAGGAAGTCTGAGGTCTTAGCACCTCAGCCACCCCATACAGTCCAGAGGCCACTGGTTTTAGGGAGTGTCCTTGCAAAAGTCACTCCACACCTAGGAACTGGAAGGGGCTCAATGCCGGGCCTCCCAGAAGAGGACTTGGGGGTACTTGTAGGCTCACGGTCTTGGGGTCCCTCTTCTGCTGAGCTCATCTCTCTGTCCCAGCAGGGCTATAAAACCAGAGTCCTGTCACCTTCCAAGAGAACTGGAGGTGGAGGTGAGCCCAAGTGATGGACAGGCCAGCTCAGTCCTCTGTCCTCATGCCCATAGCCCAGTCACAAGCCCAAAGCACACGCATAGGATGCCAAGCGCAGGGCCAAAGGATAAATGTCAGGACATTTTACAAAAAGGTTATTGAGATCAACAGGCTTTCTGTTGTTCAATGTCACCTTGTGTGAAAATCTGTGGGATCCACACCTCTCAGCTTTAGCTCTAGAAAAACAGCTCAATAATTTGGCCATTTCTTTCTTTTTGATAAGAGCTGTGTGTGCCAGCCTATTTCCCTTTTCACCACAGCTCCCGGGAAGCTCAGCCTGAAGCTTATCTCAGCCCAGGTTTCTGGTATAATTATCATCTCACCCCTCTGTATTATTTGGCTCTTATAAGAGGGGAGCTCCTGATCTTTTATCATTGTTATATCAAGCCTGATATTTCTATCTTTCATTGTAGTTACTTATCTGGTTCTTTCCAAATTCAATGTAATAGTCTAGGAAGAAATAAAGTTACTAAGGAAAAAACAACCAGCTCTCTCTAAAGGAGACACCTGAGATCAGGGCTGTGGAGAGCTGACGGGGTGCCTACCCCTCCCTCACCTTGGCTGCTTTCACGTTTCAGCCAGGACCGGACGGGGTTGAACGATATCGCTTCCATCTCACACAGGAAGTTCTCTGGACCCGAGGACACGGCCGTGTTGGACAAAGGGAAGAAGCATTCACCCAGGTCCCCCACACGCAAGGGCTCAGGTGGGTCTGGCTCCCCCTGCAGGTAAAGAGCAGTAGATGGGTTAGGACAGTGGAGGAAGGGACAGAGGCCCAGCCCACCACGACTGCCTTCATGCCCCATCCCACAGCCCTTGGCTCAGCTGCTCTCGCTGCCAGGGATGGCCTTCTCCTCGCCTTGTCCACCTGGCCAGCAATCATGGTCTTCTAAAACCCAGGTGCAAGGGCCCCACCTCCAGGAAAGCTCTCTGATGTCCCAGGCAGGTGGAAGTTGCCTGCTCACCACCCTCTTGACTGAGATCCTTAAGGACAGTTGAGGGTCTTCTTACATGCATAACAAATATCCAAAGCAACAAGAAATGGCCGAGGATGGCCCTGGCTGGGCTTGTTGCTCTGTGACTTCAGGTAAATCACACCTCTCTGAGCCCCACTGCCCTTATCTAACCAGCAAGTGATGAGGGCCCACCCACAGCGGGCGCCACTTAATCACTACATTGGCTGTGTTCTGGCTGAGCAGGCAGAGGCCAGCCTGCAAGGATGGACCCACTGGCCCAGGAGCCCACCGGGGCTGCTCACCTTGCTGTCTTTGGGGCCGAGTGGGCAGACTGTGGGGTCCTCAAGACTCAGGTCATCCCCCAGCAGGATGGATGAGGACCTGTCTGAGTTCAAGGAGAAGGCCTCCGTCTCGGCCAGCTGCACCTGCAGGGATAGGTGGCAGCCTCAGGTCACCCATGGGGCTGGGATGGGGCCAACTCAGTTCCCCAGAAAGACGCAGGGCAGGGCAGAGAGGCCCAGAGATCTGCTGAGCAGAGCGCAAGGGTATGTCCACCCCGGGCAAGGGGCCCAGCCCGGGCCAGAGGGTGCAGGGGACACACTGGTGTCACAGTTAGCAGAATGCCAGGTCTGGACTGGGCTAAGGGCCGGTGAGTGGCTGTGGGCCATGAACTCCAAAGCTGGTCCTCTTGCCCATGGACCAATGTCCCTCTGGCCAGTATGGGCCAAGGTGGTGGGCCGGAGCTGGGCTCCTCCCTCTAGCCAGCCCCCTCGAGGAGCCGGCCTCACCTCTTGCTTGTCATGGTGACACTTCCCGCAGCCAGCCGGCGAGGAGTAGTGGTGGAAGATGGAACCAGACAGGTTGTCGATGATGGTCAGCTCCCCCTCCAAGGAGTCCTTGATGATTAAAGAGACGCTGTCCAGCCACAGGTTCTCCTAGGCGGACGGGACGGGTGG
Organism: Craseonycteris thonglongyai; assembly: GCA_004027555.1. Lineage (NCBI taxonomy): Eukaryota > Metazoa > Chordata > Mammalia > Chiroptera > Craseonycteridae > Craseonycteris > Craseonycteris thonglongyai. The sequence goes on along the minus strand of PVKE010000638.1, from coordinate 84,950 downwards.
GGACAGGCGGGATGACCGCCGGGTCAGGGGCTGCAGCGTGGGTAGGGCATAGCTGCCCTCCTAGGGGCTCTTTGCACCCACGGCCTGGGCCCGACCCCCTGGTCACAGGGTCACCCCTTCGTGCAGGGTGGGGCCCCAAAAGACAGAGTTCTCTGCCCAAGGCCTCCCTGGCCAGCTGCCTCCCCTCAGCGACCCTGGTGCCCTCCCTGGGCCCTGCCCACCTGGGCTGGAGAGTAGCAGCGGCGACACAGGCGGCCCTCCACCTCGCCGCTGCCGCCGCCCGCCCCTCCTGGCGCTCGGCCAGGTGCCCCCGGGGAGCCGGCGGGCGGCCGTGGGCTGGGACCCAGGCCCTGGGCCATCTCTAGCTCCAGCTCTGCGTCCATCTCGGCGTCCTCCTGGGCCTCCTTGTTGCTGTCATCCAGGTGCTTCATGAGCACGGCCACCACCACGTTGATGAGCACAAACTGGGCCGTGAGCACAAAGCTGACGAAGTACAGCGGCGACACGAACTGCAGGCTGCTCAGGCAGCTGCGCTCGTCATGCGTGCAGTCCCGCAGCGTGTCCTGCGCCGGGAGAGGGTGGGGACGACCCCAGGGGCTCAAGGCACAGCCCACCTCTGTCCTTGTGAGCTCCTCCTGGCCCCACCCTGGGGGCCTCTGCTGGGTGACAGGCAGGGCAGCAGGTGCGTGTGTGACACCAGGAGGGGTGGTGACTGCAGTCCCTGCCCTGGGCTACGGGTGGAGTGTGGCCCCTAGCCCCCGAGCACCAGTGTGAGGCCTGTCCAGCACTGAGGGGTGCACAGAGAACCCGTCCTGGCCTCACTGGACCCCAGGCAGGGCCCTCTTCTCCCCGGGGCCCTGCCAGCCCCTCCCGTGTGCAATGGGGCACTGGGCAGGCCGAGGGCCGGGGAGCCCTGACCGTCAGGACTGGCACCAGCATCTTCCCTCTCAGAACCCAGACGGAGTCCTCCCGCCCCAGCCCGCCCACAGGTACCTTCATGATCCCGTTCCAGTTGTCGCCCGTGGAGACCTGGAAGAGCGTGAGGAAGGCCATGCCAAAGTTCTCGAAGGTGGCGTGCCGGCTCATGCCCTCACACGGGTTCTCGTCATTGCAGACTGAGGGGAGAGGGGAGGTCCACTGCCCCGCTGCTCGGCCCCCTGCCCCGCTGCTCGGCCCCCTGCACAGCCCGCCCGGCCTCCTCTCGGAACCCCCACCACAACCCTCAGAGGTACGTGCATGTGGACTGGGTGCAGGCAGGCAGCACACAAGCCGGGGCTCTGACTCAGGTCTGCCTGGATCCCCCACCCACCCACCCAATTAGCAGTTCCAGAGCGGGAGGATGGGGTGCGTCAGGGCGGCCCCCAAGGAAGCCCTGCTTTCTGGAGCTGACCCTGTGTTGTCCTCGGCCTGTGCCCTGGCTGCTCTGCATATGCAGGGGTGGTGCTCAGGGGGTAAGGGGGGCATCCATGAGCTCTGACAAGTTGGGGTCCACGGCATAGGGTGGGGTGTGCATGTGGACCCAAGCTGGCATTGCCCAAAAGCTCCCACGCACATGAGAGTGGGAGGGATGTCTGAGAGCCTCCCAAAGGGCCTGCTGTAGGGACACTTCCCCAACACAAAGACCCTGATGTGAAGTCTATGTGGGCCTCAGGCTTCCTCCCACCCAAGACGCCCCCTCCAGCCCCGTTCCAGCCCTCAGCCCCACCCAGCCCTGCTTAGGAGTCGCTCACCCAGCTTCCCGAAGAGCTCCACCCCCAGGGCGGCGTAGATGAAGAAGAGCAGCATAAAGAGGAGGCCCAGGTTGCCCACCTGCGGGGACAGAAGTGGGCTGGGCTGGGCCTGGGGCCAGGCAAAGGGGCAGCCTGTGACATTGCACTAGGTTCTGAGTTCATGTGTGTGACCCCCCTCATGACCTCCTGGAGGGCAGGCCAGGCCCAGCCCAGGGCACAGGGTCATCGTAAAACACTTGTAGCCTTTACTGTGAAGGCCTGGTTCAAGCACATCTGTTAGCTCACTTTCCACTTGAGAATCTACGAACTCTCTTTTAGCCCCATTCTTCAGGTGAAGAAAGAGATAAACTGAAAGGCCAAGTACCTTGCCCAGGGTCCTACCACGAGTCCATGGTAGGTCGGGGATTCAAAGCCAGCCCGCTGGCCCCAGGGTCCATGCACATGGTCACACCTGTGTGTGGCTAGTGCCAACCCCAGGATGAATGCAGAGAGGGAGGGAAGGAAATCACAGCAAGAATGCCACCTCCTCCAAGAAGCCTGCCCGGATTCCTTCCAGCAGACCAGGATGCAGTTGGCCAGTATATGTGGCCAGTGTGTCCCTGCCATGTCTCTGCTGCTCTGAGAAGTCCTTGAGAATAGGGACAGGGGTAGGTTAGGTCAGATCTGCTTCCTCAGGCCAGCACAGAGCCTGGCCACAGAGAGGAGTGAATACAGGAATCAGGCAGGACTGTGAACCCCCGAAGCTTCCTGCAAACCCAGCCACCCTCATCCCACAGCTCCTGTGGGAGGAACATGTCTCACATTCCAAACTGATTTCAAATCTATCCACATGCTGGGGACCGCCGTCAACTCATGTTGTGGATAAGACAAGGCTCAGACACATTCTTGCCCTAGAAATGAAATATCTGCTAAACCCCTCAGAAGACCTGCGCGAAGGGAATCGGAAGGCGTCCACATTAATTGCTGAGAAGGAAGCCCCATTAATCACGGCCTGCTAATGCTTCTCTGCTCCCGGGGAGAGTTTCCTTCCGAGCTGTTCCACAATCACACCGATCGTGTCGGACTAATTAAATGATGCTCACTCATTAATGAATCAAGCACTTATCGAGCACCTATGAGGCAAGGTGTGAGGGCCCTCAGCTCAGCCTTCCGCCCTCTGCAGGCCCCGGGCAGCAGTGTTTCTTAAGCAGCGTCCACCTCCCCTTTCCTACCAGTCCTCCCTCAGCCCTCAATGTCACCCACCTTCCCGCCTCCAGCCTCTCCCTCCAACCCATTCTCCTCTGAGTTGCCAGGGTAACCTCCGGAGAAGCTGAGGCTTCCCTTGTCCAGAGCCACCCACAGTGCCCACTGCCTGCAGGCCAAGTCCACGTTTGCTGCCCTGGCATCAAGCATGGGACACGGCCCTGAAGACGGCAGCCCCACCCCCAGCCACATGGAAAGCAGACCCCATTTGCATATTCTGTTCCCTCTGCAGAAAAGACCCTCTCACTGCCTCTGCCTGGTAAATGCCTCCTCCCCACCCCTCAAAGCCCAGGTCATCTGTCACCTCCCCCGAGAAGCCCCCCTGATGCCCCGTCCCTCTGCATGGGGAAGAGCCTCGCAGGAAGGGGCTAAAGTTTCACTTTAGCAGCACTTTACAGAGAACCGAAGACACATCCGGTGTCAGCTAATACGTTTTGAGGGGTCACCCCCACCATGGCGCTTGGACTCCCTTCTCTTCAAAGTGCTGATCTAATTGCAATTACTATCGCGTGTCTTCCACTCGAGTCTGGGACCTCCTGGGTGTCTCCCCGTGCCCTGTGCCAACTCAGGATTGGCCTGGGGAGCCACCCAAGGACGCCTGTGTCAGCGGGAGGGGAAAAGGGGAAGGGTGGGGAGGGGGAAAGGAAGTCAGTGTGGCTGGGGACACACACTCACCACCCCCGGCCCCATCCTTAGCACAGTGCTTTATAAGCCTTTACTGCTTTCAACCTCACCGCATCCCTTTGAGATAAGCACTTATCATCCCCCGTTTCATGTGCAAGGAAATTAAGGCACCAGCAGTTGAGTCACAAGCCCAGGGTCTCACAGGGGACTAGGCTTTGACTCCAGGCAAGGTGGCTTTCGTCTGGGCTCCACTCACCTCCTGCCTGCACACCCCCAGGCCCAGCACTCACCACCCCCATCTCCCATGTGACAAGTTCCTCTGAAGGAACTGAGTGTTAGAAAACACCGTCTCTTCGCCCCTGCTTAGGAACCAGACCCGATGAGAACCACGTCGATTTCCCTTTGCAACTGGGCTGCTGGGAAGCTCACACCACCCTGGAGACTGGAACTCACTAACGTCCTTAGCCCAGGTCCCTGTGAGAATTAATCAGCTTTCCTTCCACCTTCCCTGAGCTGTTAATCTTTTGTCCTCGTTTGTGATGTGCCACATTGGTGCCTTTTAAGATGCCTAGAGCTCCTTAGGACCAAACGGGTCATAATGAACAAATAAATAAATGGGCATGAGGCTCCCCTCAGAGCAGAGACCATGGGGTGGGGGGTGGGGGGCAGAGGGAGAACGGAGCCTTAGGGAGTCAGGACAGTGGGGGAGGGAGGGGCTGGGACTGCAGAATTCCCAGGATGAAAGATGCACCCTCTATGGCCCTGACCCCATCTCCCTTCCAAGGACCCATGGAATGGGGGTGGGGAGGAGTGGGGGACTGGGGAGGTGACTTTCCTAACTTCCCAGGTTTCCACCCAGGTCAGGGTCTCATTCTGTCCCCTCCTACAATGTCGTATCTGAACCTCTGCAATCACATCAACTCTTCCGCCTACCACCCACAAGGTCAGCTCAAAGTCCCCTGACACCTTCCCTGATTTCCGGTTTGTGTCAGAACCCCTGCTCCCTCCACAGCACAGGCATAGGGCTCTCACCACATTGCCCTGAGGCCTCTATCTCCACCAGCCTGGCAACTCCTGCGGGCAGCATGTGGGTCTCCAGGGGCCAGCCCAGGGCCTGGTCCAGAGGGCTTGGTGATGCTACCAGACACCTGTACCATCGCTCACAGCCCCAGCTCAAACTGCTTCTCTGGAGGCGGGATTCCGCCTGGCTCTGGGCAGGTCTGGGGAGAAGGACCCAGTATGACACTGGGGACAGGCAGGAGGGACCCCTGGAGGGCGCAGCCCTTACCTGGGGCAGAGCCTGTACCACCGTGTCCAGCAGGGCTCGCATTCCTGTGGCCATCTTCAACAGCTTCAGCACTGTGGGTGAGACCCAGCCCGGCCCACTCAGCTCGGGCCAGTGGGGACATGTGTGTGCACGCATGTGCATGCCTATGCACATGTGTAAATGCGGAAGCAGAGTGAATGGAGGAGCATGTAAGCAAAGGGGACGGCTGTGTGGGGCCATGCCACCAGAACATGGCTACAGTGACAGAGTGAGTGGGGGTGTGCACAAAACCAAGCAGCACAAGGTGTGGACGTCCATGTAAGAAAGCATCCAGGAGGAGGGCGCGCCCAGTGGGAACAGGGATGAGAAGTGTGCGGGTGAGCCCATCATTCACAAGAGGCAGAAACGACCACGTGTCTTCCTCCAGCTAAAGAGGACGCCGGTGTTCTGCTGAGTTTCTCCACATCCCGCCCACGCCGCCTGGGAGCCTAGAGCTGACAGGCAGGTGCAGGTGGAAGAGGAAGAGGCACCGAGGCCAGCACTGAGGCAGGAGGTTTTGGAAAAACATGTGGGGGCAGCCCTGGGCTGACAGCGGGGCTTCTGGGGGAAGAAAGGGGATTTTAAGAAACGCTGAGGCCCATGTGTCCCAGCTGGGGTTGGAGCAACACTGGTGAGGAACTGAGTATCCCAGCTGCCCCGGCTCCTTCCATTCCCCCCTGAGGCTGGACCTCAGGGTCGTGTGTGATGAGGAGGCAGGGGTGCAGGGTGCGAGGCTGAGCCGTCTGTAGAAGAGGGCACATGAGTGTGTGCACACAGGGCGAGTGTGTGCCCAGCGTGAGCTCCTCTTGGCTCCGGTTCCCTGCTCAACAGGAAGCCCATCGTACCCACGCTGCCCTCCCCCATCGTGCCCCTCACCGCTCTGTCCCCGTCCTCACCCCGGGCGATTCGCAGGACTCGCATGATGCGGATGATGGTGGGGTTGATGGGCAGGGCGGCATTAATCTCGATCTCCTCCAGCGTGATGCCCATGACGGACAGCAGCACAATGGCCAGGTCCAGCTGGTTCCACCTGCCGGGGCACAGGAGGGCAGGAGTGGCCAGCTTAGACACAACTCGGCCTGGAGGAGCTTCCCAGCAATCCACCCTCCAGCTAGGGTTGGCGGGAACGTGTGGCCACCCTCCCAACAGGCCCCTCCAGACCCCACTGGGTCCAGTTCCCTGTCTGTGCCCAGACAGCCTCACGCAAGGGGCTGAGCAGGCGAAATAAACAGGAGGAGCGGGCTCTGACTTCCAGGTCAGTCTTGGGCAGCACACTGACCTCTCCCGGCCTCATTTGCTCCCTCTGAGAAGAACCGGCACAAGGTGCACCCTGCTCTGACTGTGGGGTGTAGGGCAGATGGGGAGAGGGCCCCACATCCATGCTGTGGGGCCACATCACTTCCTGGTCAGGGCTGTAGATAGCACTCAGGGCCCCGGGGCCATTTTTCTTTTTTAAGATTTATTTTATTGTTTTTGGCAGAGAGAGACAGAGGCAGAGAGAAGGGGGAGGGCCCAGAGCAGTCTCCATAGTTGTCCATCATCAGTTTTCGACATGGTTTCGTTCCACACAGGTGGGCCCAGGGTAACACAGGGTGGGAACTGGGCCGGGGGCCTCCGCATGGGAGGCCCACCCCTATGAGCTGGGGGTGGGGGTCCTCCCACAAGAGAAACTCGCCCCGGCCCTGGGCCATTTGTGCCCATTTATGGGTTTCCCTCCTCTGGTTGCTCCAGGCTTCCCCAGGGCTCAGGACTGCTTCCCCACCCTGCAGCCTCCGACGCTGCCCTAGCCCGGCCCAGCCACTCACCGGTCCTTGAAGAAGCGCCTCAGCCCAAACGCCACCAACTTTAGCACAGCCTCCAGCACAAAGACAGTGGTGAACATGTAGTTGCAGTACTTGAGGGCTGTCTCCAGGGACTAGGGGACCGGGTGGGGGAGGGGAGGCAAAGAGAAGCATGATCCAGGCCCCCAGATCCCTGCAGCCAGAAAGTCTCTGCCTTTTAAGTGGAGAATTCAATCCATTCACATTTAGTGCAGTGACATATGGACTATTATTCTTCCGTGTATAAGACGCCCCCATGTATAAGAAGACCCCCAACTTTTGGTCTAAGAATTTTAGACAAAAGTATCACCTTATACACAGAAAAAATACAGTATCTTTGATTCTGTCCATCTTACTTAACAAGTGGTATTTATTTTCTGTGGCTATTTCCTTGTCCTTGTGTCTGCTGGTTTGGTCCAGGTGTCCCTCTTTGGAGGCAGTGTGGGGCAATGGTTACGGGCATGGTTAAGACCTAGACTACCTAGATTTGAATGCTGGCTCACCACTTACTCCTTGTTCACTACGACTTTAGGCAAGTCAGCTGCCCTCTCTGGGACTTCGTTTCCCAGTCTGTAAGTTGGGGGTGAAAATAGTATCTACCTTGGAAAGTTTCTGTGAAAATTAAATGAGCTAACAGCCCTGCACCAGATGGACTATAATATACTTAAATACTTGGTAAATGTGAGCTATTATGATTCCATTTCTTCATGTTCATTTGGAAGTTCTACAACTACTGTCCCCTTCTGCCAATGACCAACTTCCTTTCCCTGCGTGTATGACATCCCCTCCTGTCATTGAGAATAAGATCCTAACTCCTCAGGCAGAGCCCCTGCCCTGCTTCTTCCCCTCAGCTCATTAAGGGGAAGCCTTTGGAACACACTTGTCCCTCCATATGGCCCTCACATGCCCCTCAGGCACACTGCCTGCAACCAGCTGGCGACCAGTCACGCCCTCCCACTCTGTGTTTGCCCCCAACAGTCCTGCTGCCTGGAATGCCCCGGCCCCAGGCTCCAAATGCCCAGGAAGCTGCAGAGGCCACATGGCAGGACTTGAATGTAAATCACAGTTCTAGTCCTGTCTCCACTACTTACTGGCTAATTGGAGCAACATTTTTTATCTCGCTGAGCCTGTTTCTTCATCTACAAAATCTGGGGAAAGTCCCCCACCTTAAGTTATGAGGACGAAAGCGTTAATATCTATCTGTGCCTTGCAAAGAATCATACTGAACACACCAGAGTCACTGTTATCCGCGTTCAAGGCAGGGCCCAAATGTCACCTCCCAACTCCCAGGAATGGGCAGCCTTTTCCTCATTGTCTATCCTACCAGGCCAGGAGCTTCCTGGGGGTAGGGCCCAGCCTGGGACCCTGCTCAGGTCCTGCCCCACCCTGTCCCTGGGGTGGGGTCCTGCTGAGGTCTGTACCCCACCCCCCACCCCATAGGGTTGGGGCTCACCATGGGCTGATTGTAGTGCTCCAGGGACATGGTGACCACATTGAGGCAGATGATGAAGGTGATGAAGATGTCCAGGTAGTGGCTGGTGCACATGGAGTGGATGAGCAGCCGGGTGGGACAGTAGGTGGCATAGTAGGGTAGCCGCTGGGCCTCTGCAGGGCGTGCACAGGGAGGAGCACAGACCCAAGTGGGAAACAGAGGCAGAGGAAAGGGAGGTAGCAAGGGGGAGAGATGTCAGTCCACCCAGGCCATGGGAGTCAGAAGGTGTCCTCCGCCCTGCCAGGGACCACAAGGGAACCCGGTAAGGTGTGGGAGAGGGTGGCAAAGAAGGCAGGACATTTACTCTCCCCATCCACCCCCAGAAGTGCCCGTGGCAGGGCCTCCTGGTTGCTAGGGAGAGGACAGGGGTCTCACAGCTCAGGGTCAGGCATCCAGGCTCTGCCTTTGCCTTTTGCCTGGACTGGTGTCACCATCAGACTCCAGGTGGACACAGACAGGGCTCTCGGGTCGCCTGATCAGGCAGACACTGGGGAAGGGGAAGGGGCAGGGGCAGGGACACATGGCCATTTCCTTTGTCCCTTCCAGCTCCAAAGGCCCAGCAGCTGGGGTCAGGCCCGGGCCTCAGCCCCTGCGCCCTGGAGGATCAGCAGCAGTGAGCAGAGGAGGCCTAGGGCCAGGGGGAGCCCCCACCCTTCAAAGTCACCCACTCACTCCGGCGCTTCTTCTCCAGGCGTCGCAGCCGCTTCTCCTCGCGCCGCCGGGCCTCCTCGGCCTCCTGGTGCTGCCGGCACTTGTGGAAATTCTCCACCACGACGCCCACGAACATGTTGAGCACGAAGAAGCTGACGATGAGCAGGAAGGAGATGAAGTAGAGCAGCATCCAGGGGTTGTGGTTGGGCACGGGCTGCAGGGAGCCAGATGGGGCTGAGGCAGGCTGGCTTGGCACCGTAGACCCCACTGTGGTGGGTGCTTCACCCCCCCCACCCCACCCCGAGCCTCGGGGCACTGACAGAGCCTGCCTCCCAGGTGGCCACGAGGTTTGAAGGAGGAAGCAGGTAGGACGCACCCACCCTGGCCTGGTACGGGTGAAATGCTCAGCGGGGAGAGCCGCTCCCCTTCCCTGCACCTGCTGCTGCCTCCTGGACACATATCCACCTGCCTTCTTCCCTTCCTCTCACCCACCCATCCAGTCACCTATCCATCCGTCCATCCCTCCATCCATGCATCCATCCATCCACTTATTCAACTTTCCATCCATCCATCCATCCATCCATCCATCCATCCATCCATCCCTCCACCCACCCATCCACCCAAATACCCATCCATCCATCCATCATCCATCCACTTATTCATCTTTCCATCCATCCATCCATCCATCCCTCCATCCATCCCTCCATCCATCCCTCCATCCATCCCTTCACCCACCCATCCACCCAACTACCCAACTACCCATCCATCCATCCATCCCTCCACCCACCCATCCACCCAACTATCCATCCATCCATCCATCCATCCACTTATTCAACTTTCCATCCATCCACCCATTTGTCTACCCATCATCCATCCATTTCCCACTCATTCATCCATCCATCTACCTATCCCAGAAACAAGGCAACCAGCAGAAAGGAAAGCACATTCTTGGTGGAGTGTGTGTGTGGGTGTGTTGGGGTGGTCGACAGCGTTCTCACTCCCTGCCTAGCAGCAGAAGGAACCCCTGCTCTCAGGGGGATCCTGGGAGCAAGAGCTCAGGCCTCCTATCAGGCTCCGCCTCCTCCCTCACCCCCTTCTCCCCATGCAAACCCACTGTCACCCAGCAACCTACAGGAAGCTCCCACTCGCACACCTGCTGGGGTCGCTGCCTTGTTATGACACCTTCACTGACTCCCACCGCCCTCGGGTCCACTCCAGCCTGGTCATGACTCACACAAGTTCTGGACTGTCCAGCCCTGACTGCCTCCTCCACACCTCCCATCACTCTCCCCTCGCTTCCTACTCATGACTCCCTGCACACGACGCTCTCCGGCCTCAGAACTGGCCTGCTGTCCCTCCGCCTGCAGCTGCTTCCCCACCCACAAGGCTGCACCCCTCCAGGGAGGAGCCAGCTTGGAACACTCCCCCTGCACAGCAGGGGGCTTTGGGGAAGCAAATGGAACCATGGCTCTCGCTACCCAGTGAATGTCTGCTGGTGGAAGGTTCAGGCCAGGAAGGTGAGAGGTGGGCTGTGGGTCTTGGTGACACCAGCTCCAGACTCCTGGGCCCCAGAATCGCCCTGTCCCTCCCTTGCTGCCTCGCTGACCTGGCTCCAGCCACACCCACCTGCTGGTCCACAGCCACCGCATCCAGTCCATTGTACATGATGTTCACCCAGCCATCCTTGGAGGCCAGGACAAAGAGGGACATCAGGGCCTGGAAGAACCAGGGAAGAGAAGGGATGGGGGTGACGGGTGAGGGCACCCCAGCTGCATCAGCCCTTCTCAGCTCTCCATAGAGGCAGACAGACAAGCAGCCTTCCCCACATTGACAGGAGAACTGTGCCCTCAACCAAGGAACTTTTTCTAAGCACTTACTATGTGCCTGGCCTCTACCCTGCCAGCACTGGACCAGGAGTCCTGAGCTCCGGTCTCAGCACTGGAACTAACTGGGCATGAAAGTTCATGAGCTCTGGTCCCCTTACCTACAAAATGGAGCTAACACTGCAGGGTCTGCCTGCCAGGTTTGCTGGGAGCATCAGCTGAGACTTTCAACTGGAAGGTTCCTGCTGAACATGAGGGGCCCTGCCACCACCCCACCAGGCTTGCCTCTAGCACCTGGAAACAAGCTCACAAGAGGTCAGGGGCCTTGAGTCACAGCCCCAGCTCTGCCACTCACTGGCGGTGTGACATGGTCAAGTTCTTCAGTGTCTCTGGGCTTCCTTGTCTATAAATGGCAATAATGACCATTGCTGATATGGGGCTTTGAGTCAGAGTGATGCCCCCAGGAGACAGCCAGCCAAGACTCCTATATACAAAGCATCCTATGTCCCTCCAAAGGCCTTACAGGCTGGTCCTAGAGGAGCCGGCAGAGCCTCACATGCAGTAGCTGCGCAGTAAAGGCTTTCTGAGCTGGACTGAACCAGTACCATCCTTGCAACACCCAAGCATGATGGGGGTTAGTGGGTTCACAAAGGGTCCTGGACAAGCAGAGGTTGCCTGGTGGTCACACACCCTACTCTGGACACCTCCCCACTCCTGTGCTTCCACCATGACACACCTGCACTAAGTGGCCAAGCTAGGATTCACGTATGGCTGATTCTAAATCTCCTGTCAGGGTCCTCTGGGTGGAGGGTGAGGGTACCAGGAACCAATGTCCACTGAAGCCCAGGCGCTTGCTGGATACTCTGCACTTGGGGTGTCTAAGCCTCACGCCACCTGTGAAGTGAGTGCTACTCCTGCCTACCTTTCAGGAGAGGAAACCAGCGCCTAGAAAGGGTCAGTCCGGTAGGGGCGAACTGGAGGCTGGTCTATAACCCCGGGCTGTGGACACTGAGGAGCCGTCACCCCATCCGCTGGGGGTGGTCAGGTCAGGGGCAGGGGGGCGGCGCTCACCTGGCCCAGGTTGTCGAAGTTGTACTTGTGATGAACCCAGCGGTAGTTGGCAGCCATGCAGTCGGAGCGGTTGGTGATGTTGCGGGTATCCACGCCCAGACAGTGGTAGAACTTGCCCTTGAAGAGCTAGGGGTAAGGGACACAGGGTGAGCGACCATCCCACCCACACTCTTAAAGGGGTGGAGGAGGGCTGCAAATCAAAAGCGTTCTCTGTACACAGCCCTGGCCACACACTCCACCATGCCGCCTTCCCATCATGAAGTAAGGCTACTCTCACCCCATCTCACAGAGGAGGAAACAGGCCCAGGAATGACAGGTTATTTTCTCAAAGCCTCTTGAGGTTTAGGAACTGGCAGAGCCCAGGTTCACACCCTGGTCTGTCTGATTCTGAGCTTTCCACAGACCCATGATCAGGCCCCCGTACCTGTACTGGGGGGTCTGGGCAGGGACCCCAGGGGAGAGAGCTGCCTGCAAACCCTCTCCATGTACACGTGGGGTCCACATCAAGCCCCTCCTGCCCAGGTGGCTCCACTGTGGGTCTCTCAGCAACCCCAAAGGTCACCTGTGCCCAGGGCTCCTCCTCAGCTTCAGCCCCAAACACAGGCCTAGGTGAAGAGCCTGGAGGGCTCGGGGCTCAGACGCTCAAGAAACAGGAAGGGCCTCAGCAGCGGCGCAGACCCCAGAGGGCGCCGGTCACTCTGGTCATCCCCATCACACACTTTATGGCCCTGGTCTTCCCTGTCCAGCCCCGAAGCCCATCCGATTCCCGGGCTGAGTTAGCTCACGGCCTTGCCTGTGTCCGAGACCCCACAGGCCCCACCCTGGAGAAACCAGGCGCCAACTCCTTAGCCGTCATCCCAGGTTTTCCCCACTGGGTCCAGCCGGCCATCCGTCTCATCTCTCTGTGCCAGCCAGAGCTCACCTCCGCACATGTGCCCATCCTCCCCTGAAACACCTGCCCCCTGGGGCCCATCCACATCATCACTCTTTCCAGGCTCAGTGCAAAAGCCACCTCCTTCAGGGTGCTGCTCCCACTGACCCCAGCCCGGCCCCATGTTCCTGTGTAGCTTGGACCCCTGTGATCCTATTTACCCAGCCTGCCTTGCACTCAGTCATGTGGGCCATGTCTGTCTCCCTCACCGCTGGCAGGGACAAGATTGCTCCACCAGAGCCACCTGTACCCCAGGCCGGCTGGCACAAGGTCAGGAGTGAGGGGCCTCTCCTCTGGCTACACAGCCCACCCCACTGCCTGCCCAGCGTGGACGCCCTCACCTGCACCCCCAGGATGCCGAAGATGATGAAGAAGGCGCAGCAGATGAGGACAATGTTGCCGATGGGTTTGAGGGAGGAGATAAGTGTCTCCACCACCAGCTTCAGGCCAGGCGCCCGGCTGATGACACTGCAGGCAGGGAGGGACCCAGGGCACCGTGAGCTCTTGGCCAGGCCTGAGGACAGGCCCCAGTTGTCCCAGAGTCACCAGGGAGGCAGCCCCCAGGCTCCAGGTCAATACACACAGCAGGGCCCTGTGCCTTACCTCATCCCCTCAGGGTCCACACCACACCTTCATCTAGAGACCCAGGCCACTTAAGGGCACACAGAAAGAAGGCAGCGGTTCTGGGGGCCACCTTCAGCCTTGGCCTCACACACACACACACACACACACACACACACGCATGCACTGCACACACATGCATGCACTGCACACATGCACGTCTGCGCGCACACACACTCCCTCCCTCCCTCTCCAGGCGCCTTCCCCAGGAGCATGGCCCACACCCCTGGCCCTGGCCCTGCCCAGTGCTGCTTGGAGCTGCTAGCACAGGACTGAGTGGGTAGGGAGGGCAGTAGTGAGGGGTCCAGTTAGACTCCAGGGGTCTCCCCATTCGCAAAGGAGAGGTCCTTACCGCAGCGGTCGTAGGGTGCGCAGGAGTCGCAGTACCCGGAGCACCCCAAGGATCTTGGCCCCCCCAGCGGAGGCCAACGACACCACTATGTCAATGATCGACACGAAGACTAGGAAGCCGTCCAGCACGTTCCAGCTGCTTCGCAGGTATGCCTGTTCCCCGAAGTACAGGCCCAGCGAGACCACCTGGGGGCGGGGTGATGGGCGGGGTCAGCGCCACTCAACCAGAGGGGGCGGGGCAGGCGAGGCCTGGTGGGCGGGGTCAGGCCGGTGGAGTAGAGCCGGAGGGAAGGCAAGGTACTCGCAGGCCGCCTCTCTGAAGGCAAGCGATGGGTGGGGACCCAGCAGGTCTGGGCGCAGGGAGCTGCTCCCTGAAATGCAGACCCACGACCTCTCTGGGTCCGTTCTCCCCGCATATCTGGCAAACCCAATTCAAAGCCACATGCTCTGGGAACTGTTCCCACACTTCCGGCAGGTACCTGGATTACTGTGAAAATGTTTCTCTGCATTGGCCTTTCTGGTGGGTTATGAGCTCATGGAGGGCGGGGACCAGGGTGGGGGTGAGGGGGACACTGGAACGTTGCTGATGGGCAAATGAGTGACCAGCTAGAGGGCCAGGGGCCCAAGCTGCGGGTGGGAGAGGTTCCAGCTGAAGCGGAGCTACCTTCAGTGTCATCTCGCCCACGAAGATGGCTGTGAAGATGTAGTTGGACACTGTGAGGAAGATGCGTTCCTGAAAGAGCAGAGAGATGCCATAGGCCATAGGCCATAGGCTCCCAGAACTGGCAGGCCCCACCTGGTCACCTCTGCCTTCATCCAAGGGACATTCAGGGGAGCTGCCACCTCACAGTTGAGACATGTCCCTCCGCAGAGGCAAGCTCCCTGCCACACCGCCCCCACAGTATCTGCCTTGCTGGGCTCCCCTAGCCCCTCATTCCTGCATACTGTCCCATAGCAGGCCATGGTAGTGTGCCCCTCCGCCTGTCCCTTGCCCTGCCCGACACCCCAGCTACTCACGGTGCTGCCAGCCTCGATCTGGGGCCGCTCCAGAGCAATGGTGATGCAGTTGAGAAAAATGAAGGCCAGGACAACATAATCAAAGAGCTTGTGGGCAATGATGGTCTGACACAGCACCCGGAACCTGGGCAGGGTGGGCAGGAGCCACGTGAGTGTGGGTTTGCTCCTCACCCCGGCCAGGAGGAAAGCAGAGGGCCCAAGCGCACACGGGGACAGGATGGCCTAGGGGAAGCTGACCCATCTTCTCTGGCCACACAGCAGGTGGTAACTTCGCCTCTGCTCAGAATGGCCACCTGGAGCCTCCTCCCCTGGCCACACACCCCCAACAGCTCCTGCAGCCACAGGACCAAGCACCCCACCCACCTTGCCCTGGCATTCAAGGCTTTGCAAACCCTGGTCCAGATCCCTCCAGCCACAGAAACTCTCAGCGTCCCTCAGACTGCTCCCTTCACCTGGACCAGCCTCCACCTCCTCACCACCTGCTTCACCTACGGAATGGTGTGTGCCTCGAAAGCTCCCACAAAGGAAACCATCCGATGCCCCTTCCTGCCCCAGGATCTGCCTAGCACAGCGCTGGCCTAGACTACAGGAGAGTCCCACTCAAGGACTCCCCCTCCCCTGCAGCCCCTCTACTATGGGGCAGGAGGGCCCTCAGGGGTATGGGGGCCGCCTTCCCAATGGCTCTGCAGACATCCTAGTCTAACCTCACCCCGAACCTGGCCCTGCCCACCTGTTCTCAGGGGAGAAGAGGTAGACAGACCAATTCTCGCGGACTTCGCACCAGGCGGGCTTGTAGACGTCAATCATCTTGCGCACACGGAAGCACAGAGTCTGGCGACGACAGGGTGGGGAGAGGGCGGGTCAGCGGCGCCTGCAGCTGCCCATCTCCCACCACCCAGCAAACTGGGGCTTCGCATGGCCTCTGAACACTCCCAGCAAGGCCAGAACCCTTGCCTTACCCATGGCAGCGAGGACTCCTCCCGGGGGCGGACCCAGCTCAGGTGTGGACCGCTCCAGCCCACTTTCTGCTCACCTGTCTCAAGCCCTGTGTTCCACGGTGCCCCCTTACGCCCCTAGGACGACCCCTACCGGGCCCTCCCACGGTAGCCCCACCCCTAGCCCCTCCCACCTTCCCTCCTTAGCCCCTGGGCCCCGCCCTAGAGCCCGCCCCACTCACGTAGTCAACCTCCTCCTCGTCCTCCACGCGGTCCCGGCGGTCATTCATCTTGATGAAAACCTCCTTGGCGATGCTGGGCATCCTGCCATTGCAGTCCTCGTGCCCGGGGGCCGCGCCTGCCACCCTCCAGGCGGCCTGGGGGTGGGAGCCCACGGTGGGCCCCAGCTCCGCCAGGTCCACCGAGTCCCTGGTGTCGAGGGACAGCGTCCGGCGGTGGTGGTGGCGGTAGGCCAGGTGCGCACCGTGAAGCGCATGGTGGGCGTGTGGGGTGTGCAGGGGCGGGGCCCGCGGCGGCCCCTCCTCCCGGACGCCCTCGCAGGCCCGGACCCCGCCACCACCGAGCTCCGCTGAGAGCAGGGATTCGTGCTCCGCGGAAGGCATCCTGTGCTTGAGGCTGTTCCAGCTGGAGCGGCGGCTGGCCCAGGCCCCGCTGCGGCCCCATGGCCCGTAGTAGGAGCTCCTGGAGCTGGACTGGGAGGAAGTCCAGAGCTCCCGTCAGCCCCCGCCACACACACACACACACACACACACACACACACACACACACACACACACACACACTCACACTCACTCACTCCAGGGGTTCTCACTCCACCCACATCTGTGGGCATGTCTACAATGTGATGCCATCTCCACCTGCCATCTCAGTTCCTTTGAGGAAGGTACAGTAAGCTAGGGCCCTGTTCCTCTTTATAGGTAAGGAAACTGAGGCTCAGAGAGGGCTGTCACTTCCTCGTGGTCACTTGGACGTGTCAGAAGCTGGATTCAAGCTCAGGTCTGCCTGAACCCCAAGCCCAGCTCTTTCCCCTACACACTGCTGCCAACATAAAAACCCAACTCTCAACACCTGACCCACTGGCACCATCCATCCGTCCATCCATCCCTTGCCTGGCCTTACTCCAGCACTGGAAAACACAATGATCATGATCCCCACCTGGTTCTGGCTGGACAGTCTGATGCCCGAAGACAGGGTACCAGCCTGAGGCTGGACTGGCAGGCGCGTCTCCTTGGGGTCCCTCAGCCCACACCCAGCAGGGAGCAGCCACGCAGAGCACCCCACAAGGACTCACCAGGGAGCGCTGGTCGTAGCTCACCCTCCCCAGGGACATGACACTGCTCTTGCGGGAGCCCAGGGTCACCAGCACGGGGTCGGGCTGCAGCGAGAGGCGGGAGGCAGGTGCCACAGCCCCCGCGGGGCCCAGGAGTCCACCCAGTGGGAGACTGGGATCCAGGTGCCCATTGGGGGTCATGGGAATTGGGCAGAGCTTGGGATCTGGAAGGGGGAGACAGAGACAGAGAAGGGCAGACAGAAAGCCAGAACAAGAGCAAAAGAAGCCAAGAGGCAGAGCAGCAGACGTGAACAAAAACGGAAATGGAGAGTTTTGCTGGGGAGACCTCCTCTACCAGGAAGTCTCCCGGTTGGACCCCAGCCCCTGTGCCTCCCCTCAGCCCTGCCTGCAGGGCTCTCCACTGTATTTTTAGGTAAGTGGACTCCCTGCCTTCCCGGCCCCCAGCTTCACCCAGCACAGGAACCTCACTCCTGTCCCCACTGTGGGAAGCAAGACAGACAGGACAGTCCAGTCACCAAAGATGGCGTGGGTTGGGGACGTTTGGTCTAAGCTGCCTGGTGGAACCAAACAGGACCAGCACCCAGGCATCCTGAGGCCTGAATCTCTTCCCAACAGGCCATACTGTGTGGAGGGGCCGGGGTGCTGCAGCTACCCCTGTAGCTAGAATGTAGGAGGGTCATGAAGGTCACTGGCCTGTTTTTGAACTTCAGCATTTCTTTCCATTACGAATGTAAACAACAAACCACAGAAAATTAACTGTCATGGGGCCGGCTGGAGAGGCAGCCAGAGGCTGTGCACTTTGCCCTCCCAGGTCTCTGGGCAAGTGTCCTGGCCCCTTGGGGACACATGGAGGTGTGTTTACCTGCACCCTCCTGGAGCTTGTCAAACTCCTCCGTGTTGGATAAGCTCTGGTCCTCGTCCGAATAGGAGCGATTGGCGTCGCCCTGGGAGACCATCCCCCACATTGGAACACAAGTCAGCTCTGCCCCTCCCTCCCTCCCTCCCTCTTGAACTTCTCACCCCCATTTTACAGATGGGGAAACTGAGGCTCAAGGAAGGGGAGTGAGAAGTCCATGAGGACCTAGGCCATAAACCCACGTCTGCCTGACTGTAAGTCTCCCCAGAGCCTCAGAGAAATTGAGGCAGCAGGATCCAGAATCCCAGACCTTAGGGACTTTAGAATCTCAGGGATGGAGCGACAGGGAGCCCAAATGCAGCCTCGCTCTGCTTCCTGGGACGGGCAGCTCATCCCTCCACACCCGCTACACGTTTCAATCGCAGCCCTCTCCATCCGGACCCGCTCCCCCACCCAGTTCTGTGCAGGCCCCACGGGGGTGCTTCCTCCCCCGGGGCCACAGTCACCTCCGCCTGGAAGCCCTCCACCAGGATGGCCACCAGCAGGTTGAAGAGCACGTAGTTGCCAAAGGTCATGAGGGCGACGAAGTAGAGGGAGGCCCAGGGGGAGGTGGAGGCCATGCCATTGTAGAGGACCACGTTCCAGTCCTCCTGGGTGAGGATCTGCGGGGGGAGGAGCTCATGGCTCAGCCCCAGAGTGCCCACCCCCCACCCCGTCCCCAGCCCAGAGGCCGAGGGAACCCGCTGGGTGGCACACGGCAGCCCAGCGACCTCGAGTATCATGGCCCCAGCTGGGGACATGCCCACCTGGCAGCGCCTCGGAGCCCCATTGCTCACACACTCACATACACGCATGCGCACACTGCTCTGCCTGCCACCCCTGCTTGCTCACACCCTCAGGCTAGTATCCCACACCTGCCCTGACACTGCCCCCTAGGCGGTGCTCCAGCCGGGCTGCTCCCGCCGGGCTGCTCCCACGGCCCAATCCTCCATCCTGTTCATCTGTACCCCCACCCTCCCCCCCAGCCCCCCACAAGTCCTCCCTTCCTCCTCCCCCTGCTCCCTCTGCTCGCACCACACTGTGTGCACACACTCATTCAACCATGCCCATGCTACGCGGGAGGAAGTCTCCTTTGCACCCCATCTTGAGGGGGGTGCGGAGGAGGCCAGGATGGCAGAGCTGGGGCCATGCCAGCCTGGCCACCTACCCCAGACCTGCCCCCTAGAGGCTGGAGTTCAGGGGCCTCCCTGTCAGGCCACCCTCGTGTCTGGATTCTCTGGGGCTGGGGGCACCTTTCCCTGACACATGTGGACATGTGCTGTCGCTCACCTGGAACACTGTGACAATGGCCCACAGCAGGGAGTCGAAGTTCTTCCTGTCCGGGACCGTGTCTCCCGTGTCCGTGCGGAGGCTGAATTTGCAGCCAAAGATGTGCATCCCGAGAATGCTGGGGAGGGACGGAGGTGGCTCAGGGGCCTCACACACAGCAAGCTCTTGCCCACCCACCCGGCTTCCTCGTCCAATCCAGCAAGAGCGGAAGGGGCCGCGCTGGTCCCACTTGACAGAAACGAACACTGAGCCTCAGAGCGGAAGTACTCGCCCAGAGCCACGGACCATTAAGCGATGGTGGCCTGGCTCGCATAGGGGACGGCGACTCTCCGGGATGTGGCCCGGAGACCTCAACCAGCCACACTCCTACCTACAGCCCTGGCTGGCCCGGAGGTGGCGGTCACCCGTGGGGGGCCGCCCTCACCTGAAGATGAAGATGAAGAGCATGAGCAGCATGCAGAAGGTGGCCACGTTGTCCATGGTCTTCATGAGCACCACCAGCTGCCGCCGCAGCGCCGGCATGAAGCGCACCAGCTTCAGCACCCGCAGCAGCCGGAAGGTCCGCAGCACCGACAGCCCGCCGTCCGCCTGCCCCACGATCTCCCAGATGCTGCGCCCACAGCCGTGGGGAGAGGACAGAGGCAGGAGAGACAGAGAGATTCCACTCACCCGCTCGCTCACCCATTCACTCGTCCAACCACTAACATGTGTCACAGGTCATTGCTGCTCTGGGGAGTCCATGGACCCCCGCCCCACCCCCCGAAGAAGTCTGTGGCTAGCATTCAGGAGGTCCGCGGCGGTCCCTGAGCTCTTTCTGAGATTTAACATGCTTTTGATTGTGAATGGAAACAACAAAACGCAGAGAATTAGCAGCTCCTGTGACCTTGTGGTGGATGGAAACCACTGCTGTTTGTACGTCACGGGACGGTTGGTGCACGTATTTCTGAGTATAATTTACGCCCATTCCTCCCGTGGGACGATGGCCAGTCACAGACCGGCCTCTAGCTCTCGCTATTGAATGCAGTAATCCAGAAGCATGCACATTGCTAAACCACACATTTTTAAACATTTTGTTAACTGTGATTCAGTGTAACAGGTTTCCTTTGATCTTATGCACTTCCTTTACTGGCTGGGTAGGTGAACTAAATCCCCTTCCTCCCCTCACTCTGCTTCCAGGCTGACAGCTGGTGAGGAGGGGTCTTGGGGGGACAGGAGGGCACCTGATGATGACGATGATGCTGTCAAAGATGTTGTAGGGATTGCGCAGGTAGTCGAAGAGCCCAAAGGCGGCGAGCTTCAGCAGCATCTCCAGGGCAAACATGCTGGTGAAGACCACGTTGCAGATCTCCAGGACGTTGGTCAGCTCCTCAGGCTGCGGGGCATTGGGGCGGGGGGTGGGGGGACCAGGTCAGGCAGAGGGCAGCCGTATAGCCCCTCTGGACACCCATCAGCCCTAGGACCCCGCAGAGGTGGCAAGGCCTGAGGGCAGTGACCTCGCTGGAGCTCTTCCTACCCCCTGTACATGGGCCTGAGGACCTTGCAACTCCGCTGCCCTGGGTCCTGAGAGGTCCACTGAGGTGGTGGGGCCCCATGTGGCTGACCTTCCACAAATCTGGAAATGCTGCTGTTGCAACACATGTAGGGAGGCGTTACGATACCCATTTTACACATGAGGAAACTGAGGCTCAGAAGCCGGCCACCCTGAGGTCACATGATGCAGAGCAACAGGGAAAGGCAGGGCAGTGCTGGCCAGAAACTCCCTGTTCACCCATTTAGGGCAATTGCCACTGCAGGACCTGTCCTATGCACTTCACAGCACACTTCTCTTGGTGCCTCACAAGAGCCCATTCCACAGGTGAGGAAGCAGGTTCAGAGAAGGCCAGCTCCCCACCTGAGGCTACAGAGCCAGTAAGGGGCAGATCCCGGATTCGAACCCAGGCAGCCTGGCTCTAGGGCTCCTGCCCGTAACCCCCTCCTGTGCAGGCCTCCCTGCCCAGCCCTTCCGTCTCTCCCCTCCCCAGCAAGGGCCACCTCAGGACTGACGGCTGGAGACCCCCATGGCCTGTGAGGGAAGATGGAGACCAGGTGCCTACTATGCCCAGGATGGCTCTTAATTCCCTGAAGCCCTGGGCCAGTGGGGCTTACTTCACCCACCGCAAAGAGGACACTGGTTAACGGTGAACGTCACCAGCTGGTAGGAAGGAGGCTAGCCTCTGTCTGCCCCCGGAGCTGTTTACCTCCTGTTTTTTAGCAGCAGGTGACACCCTGCAAATGGGCCATGTGAGACAGGCCACACGGTGGGCCATAGCTGGGGGCAGGGTGCCAGGCCCTCCCCACCCTTCCTTGGCCTCAGTTTCCCCATCTATAAAACGAGGGGTGGAAGGAGATGACATTCATTCCAAGCCTCTTTGCTAAGGACAGCCAGGGCCCCAGCCCCTCTGTCCCTTCCACAGCCCCTTGGGGACTGCTGAAGGGCCTCGTTCCTGCTCACCATGGAGCCGGGTTGCTCCCGCCTGCGTCACAGACAAGGCCTGCCGCACGGCCCTGCTGAGCTCCACGCCCAGCTCCTGATGCCTGTGAGGCCGCGGCAGGCATCTCCGTCTTACCGATAAGGACACTGAGGCTCGGAGGAGTGAGCGGACGTGCTGAGAGCCACCAGCAAGCACGTGGCAGGGCCAGGCACGGAAACGAGTCCGGTTCCTGACCACTCTCCGTTGCACACTCCGAGGCCCCACCTGAACGCACCCACTCCCCCTTCGCCCATTCCCTCGCGCAAGCATCCCTCAGGGTTGTCCCCCACATGCTGGCATGTGCTACCCAAGGAGGCCAGCGTGAGCGCCTCGGGACCGTCTCCCTGCCCTGCGGCAGCACAGACTCTGGTGGCAAAGCCCAAAAGGCAAGTGAACAAACCAGTCGGTAGGTGCTAAAAAGGGGCAAGTTGAGGGTGGTTTGGGGCACAGGGACGGTGGGCTCAGGGACAGCTTCCTGGAGGAAGTGACATCTCTGCAGAGACCTCAGAGCTGAGAGGCGGAGCAGGACACAGGGGAGAAGATGTCCAAGCAGAGGGGCCAGGGGGACAGCGTACCTTCGGGGCCTGCCTCTGGGTTAAAAGGAGAAGAGAACAGCCCGCCCGCCCCGCTTCGCGCCCGGTGCCTGGGACGTCTGAGAAAACTGCCCACTGCCCGCAAGCCCGGTCGAAGGAGAAGGCCCCATTCCCATCTGCAATTACATTTCACTCACAGAATGGTCCTGAAAGGGGAGTGGGGCCCTGAGGGGCCCCTCAGCAGGGAGGGGCTGCCGCCCGGCACCCCTGGCTGAGTCAGGGCCCAGATGCTGCTCAGAGCCACCCATTTCCCTGCTCAACAGGACGACGTCGGGAGACAAGAAATGTGGACGCTGACAGTCCACTCCACCCGCCATCGATGCGCAGAGCCAGCCGCTCCCCGAAAGGTCACCGCTCGCTTCCCTCCTCCCTCGGAACAGCTGTTTCTCTAGTCAAGTGCACACCTGCTCATCTTTCCCTAATGAGCCATCCCTCACTCCTGTGAACAGTTTTCTGGGAAAGAGACAGTGAGTGGGAGAGATGGACAGACAGACAGACAGGCACATATAGACAGTGAGTGAAAGACCGAGGGGGAGGGATGTGAAGAGGGACAGGGGTAGGAGGGACAGACAGACGAATACAGGCACAGGCAGTGGGAAGCCAAGACCGGGTGTGGAGGGACAAGACCAAGGGAGGAAAACCCAGCTGAAAACAGAATGAAGGACCACGCTCCGATGCTGTGGGAGTCACCGTCAGAGCCAGACAGCGAGAGAGGGCAGGGAGGCCAGACAGGTAGACAGACGGAGGCTGCGGAGAGGCCACTGGTGACGGTAAAGACCCACCCAGTGGAAGACGAGATACCCATGGGCAGAGAAGCCGGGTTGAGCCAGGGGCAGGAGGCCAGAGGGCAGGTGAGGCCAGAGCGAAGGGCAAGGTGGCAGGGGCAGGGCCAGCTCAGCCCCACCCGAGGCCAGGCGTGGGAGCACGAGGCCACCCAGCCTCCGGCCATTTCTGCAGGGGTAGCTAAGGGCCCAGCTGGACAAGGGCCTACACTGCCCCTCAGGAGCCCCGGAGCCCAGCACCGCCCCCATGATAACAGTGGCAGCTGGCATTAACATCTCCTGCACGTCAGATGGCGTGAAGCAGTTCCCGAGACCGATTTCATCTAAGCCTCACGCATTAGCCTTCGGTATCCCCATTTTACAGATGGCAAAAATGAGGCTCCAAGAAGAGAAGTGACGTCCCGGGGCCCTGGCCAGCCATTGGTGCAGTCAGACTCAAACCCAGGTCTCCTCCCTCTGGCCCATGGCCTGCCCCAGCTGCCTGACTTGAGCCTTCAGTTCAGCACAGACATGTCACCGCGCTGCTGACAAGTCTTCCATGGCTCCCCTCGAGGCCCTTCATGGACACGCAGCCCCCAGCCTCCTGGGTTGCCTGCCCGCCCTGTGTGCACATCCTCCCTGAGGATTCGGGGTCCTTCGGGTGCTCCTGGTCTCTGTTCCTGTCCCTCCTCTGGATCCTTCAGGATCCATTTCAAGTAGCACTGCCTCCAGGAAGCCTTCCCTGACTGCAGCCCCCATGTTGGAACGCTGGGCACTAAGCCACCCCATCCTCCTCTTCCTCTTCCCTATGCCGGCATGACTTGGGGGCTGCTGAAGGGAGAGGGAAGCCTGCTTTGATCCATCCACTGACCTGGAGGCCTTGAATACAGTCCCCTGGGAGCTGGGGCCCGTGGACATGTCCCAGCCTGGGTCACCCCTGCCCCTGGAGGCTGCCTGTACCCCTGCCCTGCTGCCCATTCAACACGACTTTCTGTTTTTTGTTGTCCAACGTGGCGACCGCCCTCCAACTCGAGGGCAGCCTTGCCCAGCTGGGAGGGGTCATGGGCCCGGAGAGGGAGAAACGGAGGCGGAGCCTGATCCCAGGAGCTGCGTCTCCTGTCCCGTCTCCTGCTCATTTTGTGGCACCTCCCAAGTCAACTTCACCCCCGAGCCCAGCTCTGACAGCGGCTCACTGTGCCTCCTCAGTTTCCCCATCTGCCCAATGGGATGAGACGCCCACAGAGCTGCCGAGAGGATCCCACGGGGAAGGGATCTGAGGGCACACGAACGCAGGCCCCCAAGCTGACCCCACGCACCTGCTTGTCACGCAGCCTCAGTGAGGGACAGTTCTGCGTTCAATCTCCTCCCAGGACAGTGGGGGCTGGGCAGACTTCAGCACCATCTGACCCCCTCGGGGTCATAAGCAGGCTCCTGTCTGGCCAGCCCTCCCTTGAACCTGTCACTCGTCCCAGCCCAGGCCCTGCGAGGAAGCGCATCTGTGCCCGTGAGGAACCTGGTGGCTGGTGCCCCCTTGTGATTTGGGTAGCAGTGACCACTGAAGGGCCACGGGCACCTGGAGTCTCATGTCTCACTCTAGCACTGTGACCAGGGGTGCAGAGGTGGCCTCCACTTCACAGATGGAGTAGGGAAGCAGTGCCCAGGCTCTGTGTCTCTTCACCACCTGCCACCGCCTGTGGTCACACCAAGCTCCCGGCTGGCAGGGGGCCTAGGAGGCTGCCCCTCCAAGGTCACTGTCACTACAGGAGAGGGGCTGCTCTCTCCTCCCACTCCTCCCCTTCTCTCCTGCCCCAAGGCCCTGGGCCACCTCTCTCTGCAGGGGCCACTCAGACAGGGCAGCTCAAAATAAACGGGGGCAATGTTTCCCCAAAGCAATGTCTGGGAGTCAGGGAAGACGGAGTGAAAATACCAGCCGAACAAGGGCTGCCACTCCGAGCTGCTTCTAAAAGAAATTGTAAAACTTCTCCCTCTTCCTCTTCGTTTTTTCTTTACTTAATTTTCTGAAGCTCCAGACAGCCGATGGTGAACTCACCCCCAAAGTGGTGCTATAAGGCTCTAAGAAAAGATGCCCAAATCATTCCTAAGTAGTGAGCACATACGAGGCGCCAGGCGTCTTAGTGCATTTCCCGGCTCCCAGCCACTCTGTGAGGAGGTGGTGAGGACTCACTGTGCCACGCAGGCCCGAGGCCTGGCACTTAGTAGGTGCTCAGTAAGCAGAAGCCTAGGAGGGAAAGGGCACGAAGTTAGGGCACCTACTTCACAGATAAGGAAACCAAGGTGGACCCTACGAAGGGGCCGGAGACTGGCCAATAAGAACAGCCTCTCTCAGTCCTGGGGGAGCCTTGGGGTTCCTGTGGTCCCAGAGAGAAGAGGCCCCACCGTATTCGAGACCAGAAGGTCTGCACACGTAGGACAGGGCAGGAGTGAGCAGGGCTGGGCCAGGCAGGGAGGCCCTGCAGAAGCTTGGGTGGGGACCATGGCCTGGCCTGAGGCTGGGGCGGCAGAGAGAGGGACAGGCTAGGCTGGGAGAACAGAGCTGCCCAGGCTGCTGTGTGGCTCTGGAGAGGACAGCTGAGAAGACTGGGACCAGTAGTGCCCCAGCTAACAGGCTCCCGAAGCGCAACTCTGATTTGTAGAATATGCCAATTTCCAGGGTATAAACACTCCCGCCGTGGCCAATTTCAAGCTACAGGGATACCTTGGAATCAGAACGCCCCCAAAATCAAACAACTTGGAGTCCAAACGAAAAAAAATCAAGCAAATTTTGCCTCGGAATCCGAACGCTGCTTTGGAATCCCAACGCCAATACATTGGTCGTGTGGGACGTTATCGACCGTACGGCCCCGTAGCTTTATCCAAACGCCCGCTCGTCTTGGAACTCGAATGTTCTGGAACTCGAACAGCGTTCAGGGATGGATTAAGTTCAAATTCCAAGGCATCGCTGTACGATCTATTTTTAACAACAGCCTTGAAAAATTCCTCAGTGCTAGAAAATTGCTCTCTGAGCTGGTTGCAGCAAGTCACTGGCAGGGACAGTGCTCAGGCTCTGGTGCTGCAGGACTGTGACAGAACAGGCCCCCACCCCCACTCAAAAACTAGAGCCAGCACCCCCAAAAGCCCCTGTGGGGCTTCCCCCCGCACGCCGGCCACCCGGCAGGCCCGGGCCCCAGCCGAGGGGTGTCTGGGCTGCCTACTGTCCCAGCTTTACCCTGCAGAGCCTTCCCCAGCCGCCCCCAGAGACCGTTTTAATTAAGCTGGAATGGCTGGCAACGCAGCAGCTCCACACACAGAGCTGCTGCAGCCCCAGGGGCCACATTTAAGTAAATTGAACGGGGCCGCGCGTGGCAAGCTAATGAGGAGGGAAATGAGACAGGGGCCCACCGCAGGGCACGGCGGGCGGGCGGGCGGTGGGGCCCCTGCAGGGGCAGCAGGGGAGCAAAGAGGGCATCCAAATCCTAGGTCCTGAAGGGCTGTCACTCCCGCCACAGAAAGATGTGGGTTCAAATCTAGCCCCTGGCTGGCTGTGGAACCCTGGGCCTATGTCATCTCCTCCCTGGACTTCAGGGTCCCCAGCTGCCAGAGGGGGTGAGTGTCCTCACGGAGCTGGGGTGCAGGTGAAAGGAGGAAAGCCGCCTAGGGGTTGGGGGACACTGAGAGCCAGAAAATGATATTTTTCCAAACCGAGCCAGGACTGGACTTGTCACCCAGGCTGTCATTGGGCGTGGCCTAGGGGCTGGGGATGTCTGAGCTAACCCCTCCCCACGCCTGCATCCTGTGTCCTTACACACAGTCTCCTCTTGCATAACCTCCCATCCTCCTGCCCCCTGCCGGAAGCCATCCCCCCTCCCGTGTGCTGGTCTCCCTTGGGGACCCTTTCTCTGAACTCCTTCCACCTCTGAACCCCCAACTGTACTCCTGATGGCCCAGGACACACCATGCAACTCAGCCAACAGCCCTCTGCACCCCACACACCCAGAGCTGAGAAGAAACCGCAGGGTTGGCCGAGGAGGGAAACAGGGGACAGTCTTTGCAGGACAACCACAGGGCCACTGGGTATCATGGGGCTGTGGGGAGCGTGGAGTAAGTGGGGGCCTCAGGGACAGGAGGGTGCCCTGCCAGCTTGCAGGGGCGCTGTGGGCAGAGCACAAGAAGACTTGAATGTCAATGGGAAGTCTGTGATTTGTGCCAAGGGCAATGCAGAGCACGGAAGGTTGTGGGCAGAGGGGCGTCCCGCCTCTGGAAACATCACCCCAGCTATGCCGGGGAGAATGGGTGGGAGGGCTCACGTGGAGAGGCAACGAATGGCCGTTAGAGTTGGCAGTGACTGGCAGGGCATGGGCTGTGGTGTGGGTGCCCTGGTGTGCATGCTGAGCTGCTTAGGAGGAGAGATGGCCCTCGTTCTCACCGCAGCAAGTCCAAGCCCAGACCTCATGCACCCGTGCAGCAGACACCCGGAGCTCCTCCCTGCTCTCTGCGGGGCACTAAGGCCACACGGGGGAGCTGGACCCAGCCCTGGTCCGTGAGGGACACCGACACACAGAGGGTGTTGGCCACACCGGGCGGGATGGGGCTGGCTCGGGCACCCCGGCCCCTGCCCACCGTGCCCGCCGTGCCCGCCGGTGCCCTGGGGCCCGCCCCCACTGGCCTGCTCGTGGTGCTCGATGCCCATGCTTATGGTGTTGACCAGGATGGCCATCATGATGCCCCGGTTGAAGTACTTGCTGTCCACGATGCCTCGCAGCTTGGCTCGCGTCTCCTGCCACACGTGCCCGCCCGGTGGGGCCCCGTCTGCCTGCTCCTCCGCGTCCTCCTTCCCCAGCCCCGAGGAGGCCCCGTCCTCACTGCTCCGAGCCTCGTCTCCATCAGCCCCGTCTTGGCCGCTGCCCGAGCCCCCGGAGCCTTCCGGGCCCGAATCGGTGCTGCCCAGGCCCGAGGGCTGCCGGCCCGCCTCGCGCTGGCAGCGGGGGCAGCGGGCGGGGTCGGAGGCCAGCGTGGCAGAGATGGGCTGCAGCAGCGTGTGGGGCGTCGGGTCCAGGGAGCTGTGTGCGGGGCACAGCTCTGAAAAGCAAACAGAGGGCAGGGGCGTGCCCAGTCACACGCCAGGGTCTCAGAGGGGCAGCACCCACCCACACCAGGCCCTGCCTGACCCTCAGACACAACCCCGTGTGGCCTTCAGGCTCCTGTGGCCCACAGGGTCCGGCTGGAGCCCGGCAGTGCTGGCCGGAGGCCGAGTGGCCTGTGGCTCCTGAGGAAATGGCTTCACCTGCTGGCTTTGTCTCCTGTGCAAAAGCGGACGAGCGCCCACCCTGCAGGGCTGTGGGTTTTCTAGTGGTTAACAAGCACGAGGAGGTGGCCGCGGCACATGTCCATGTTACCTGTCCTTGCTGCCGTGCTTCCTGGCCGGTGGCCCTGGGTGAGTCACTGAACAGACCCTCCTGGCACCCACTCCCCTCCCCACCGTCCTGCATGGAGTTTGGAAAGTGGCTGGAGAAGCTTCTGAAAGCCAGGCCGCCTCGGGCGGGGGTCCTCAGTTCTCCTGCCTCCCCTGGAGCCGGTGTCCCCGTGGGGAAGGAGGCAGGAGCCCTGGGCAGGGAGCAGGCCCTGGAACCACCCCCCACACAAGCCGGGAGTCAGGCAGGCTCCAGGGGAAGACGGCCTTCACCCCTTCTCCGCCCAGGGAGGCTGCACGTAGCCTGGGCCAAAGTTACGTCATCTGTACACCAGTTCAAAGAGGACCAGAGAGGCCTCTCTGGGTGGTTTGGTTTCTTTTTTACGTTTCTCTATATTTTCCTAGAATAAACACATGTTTATTCTTTATTTCTTTTCTTTTCAAAGGAAAGAAAAAAAAAAACATGGAATGGCTATCTTCATTTCCACACTTGCTTCCAAGTATCTCTCAGTCTCCAGGACAAGGTCTCTGACTGGTTCATCCTCAGGAGCCCGGACGGGGTGACCTGAAGCCCAGGAGTCAGTCAGCCCCACCCGGCCGGGGGACCCCACCCCCACTGTATTGGGGCAGGGCTCCCTGAGGCTTGTTTCCCAGGGCCTTCCCCCCTGGCAGGTTCCCTGGGGATGGGGGTGGGCAGCAGCAGGAATCCCCTTGCAGTAAACACCCCTCCCCGAATCACCCAGGAGCACCTGATGCATGCCCTGCCCAGACCCTGGCTGCCCCATCTGGGTGCCTGGCTAGCCCACGGGCCACCTGAAGCCTCTTCCAAGACCACACCTGAATGGCGGATGCCCAGGATGGGTGGGCAGCAGGTCTGAGCACGAATTCTCCAGCCTGCCTCCCAAGAATCTCAGAACAACACCTGCAGGAGCAGGGCCTGGGGGTGGCCGACCCCCATTGCACACGGCCTCATCCTCCGTTTTCAGGGAGAGACTGAGGCCCGCAGGGGACCTGGGCTGTCCCTGGTCACACAGCTGCGCCTGCTCTGGGACACAGCCTGCCGACTTCCCTCTGGGCACCTGCTCCGGCAGGACCAGGCCTATGGGCGGGACCCAGACCCACCCCCTGTGGTGCATTTGCATCTTGCTCTGGGAGCGGTTCATTTCCCCCAGGGGGAGGCTCCATAGAACCTGAGATTCCGACATCCACGATGCTGAGTTTTTGTCACTGACACACTGTGTGACCTCAAGTGACTTCCTTCATCTCTTTGGACCTTAGTTTCCCATCCAGGGATAATACCGCTCACTCTGTCCCTTCTCGGGTCTGTCTTCTAGAATGAAAAGCCCTTTCTGAACCCCGAGTGCTGATGCTCCTAGACGACCGAGTAAGCAGAGGAAGGGGCCTGAGGCAGGAGACCAGAGTGGTACAGGTTTTGTCCCCAACACGCCAGCCCTCTGCGGGGTCGGCCCCAGCCCCTTTATTCCCGGCTCCACTGCTCAGCAAGCATGTGGTGACCGCAGGAATCCACGCAGCGGTGAGGCCAGCTGCCCTGGGAGGGAACTTTAGTTTCACAAAACTGAGGACAGTTGTTTATGTCTTTCAAGTGTGGATCTGCGGGCAGAGCCTGAGTCCATGTGCACACATGGGATGGGACGGGAATTCCTGGGCACTGGCAGGCGGTCAGGAAACGGGGTGGGGGGTAAGGGTAGGGGGTGCCGACTGGAGCTCCCAGGGGAGACCTGGGTTCTCAACAGGCCAGACTGGCCGGCTCTACCTGCGCAGGGAAGACAGGGAGACAGGCCTGCAAACAGTGCCGCTAGGGAGCCCCCGCTGGAGGCACCAGAGGGCCAGTGTGGGGCGCCCTGGAGGCCGTGGGAGGCAGGGCCACTTACTGAAGTGCCGGGGCGCCTTGGCTGGGGGCCCGGGCGTGGCGGAGGTGGGCGCCCCTGGGCCCAGGGCCTGGCGCCGGCTCTGCAGGGCCTGGTAGAGGCCCAGGGTCCGGCGCTTGGCCTTGCGCAGGATGTGGCAGACGTACTGGAAGATCTCCTCGTAGCAGTCGCCCGGCTCGGCGTAGCTGGCCACCGTGCTGGAGGACAGGTAGTGCTGCCGCTGCTCCAGCATCAGCCGGTGCTCCCGCTGCTTGGTCTCCGAGAACTGGGTCGCTATGACAACGAGGCACAGGTTGATCATGAAGAAGGAGCCCACCTGTGACCAACGGGAGGAAAGGACAGGGACAGAGGGGTCGGCGGAGGCAGAAGTGAGGATGAGAACGAGAGGGCGACGAAGAGAGATGGGCCGAGCGAGAAGCAGGGAAATGAGAGGCAGGACGGAAGACAGGAGGCGGGGCAGGGACGCATACGAGGCCAAAACAGGGACAGGACAGAATGGGAGGCAGGTGGACAGAGGCAGCCAGGGGCCCAGAGAGGCAAGAACAAGGAGAGACGCCGAGAAAGAGTGTGAGAGGGGCTCCAAGAAGACAGAAACAGTGGGCACGGGGGACCCAGAGTGACAGGGGCCAGGGCGAGACAGGGACATGGGAGGAGAGGAGGGTGGAGGGCCCGGAGGGACTGAGAGGCACGGCACAGATGGGGACAGGAAAAGAGCACTGAGGCCTTGTTTGGGACAGAGGCCGGGGCCCCAGACGGCGGTGGTCCAGCAGATCCCCGGGCCCAGCAGGAGCTGCTTCCAAGCCCGCTCCGCTTAGACCCCGCGTCGTAGCCACAGCTGCCCTCTGCCTAGGACGTGAGCACTGAGCCAGGGAGGGAGGCACAGCCCCACGCAGCCTGTCTGGGGCCTGAGTCCCACCCCAGCCCTGCCCTCTCCCTGGCCGTGCTTTTGGCCCCAGCCTGGTGTCCAGACAAGAACAGAGAAGTGCCCCTGAGGACAGGTTTGCTTGTGTTGCCCTTACTGGGCCTGGCTGGAGTGGTGGGGAGAGGCCACCAGGTAGTGCTAGGGGTCCTGCCACCTTAAGTCCCAGGCTCAGCTCCTGCCCTGGTTTCCAGAGGGCAGGCCCCGCCCCTGGCATGTGCTAAAACTGTGGACAGGGAAAGCCGGGACGGCTCAGCGGGTTGAGCGCTCGCTTTGAGGCCATGAGGACCGAGGATCGAATCCCGGCTCCGGCCCAGGCAGGACCCACGTGCTGAACTGCGGAGTTCCCACAGTTCGGTTCTCTAACTGTCTCTGTCTCTGTCTCTCTCTCTATCTGTCAAAAAGTAAAATAGAAATAACTATGCACTGA